>JARQZK010000035.1:550000-565000 GCA_030704885.1 Cynegetis impunctata
ATCGCAGAATCCCGCTAATCTTCAAAAATATATAATAACTTTTTATTTGCTCTCACCAGCTGTTAACAAATTCGTTAAGTAGGAAGGTAGGTACCTATTTTGTGAAAGAAAAAATTTGATGAATAGATGAATTGATTAATTGGCTGAGAAGAGTTTTTGTGAATATTGTAAATAGGAGTTGTAGGTCTCAAGGTAGACACTCGAAAGTGAAAACAAATTAATAGCTTAGGGTGCTTGTTTTACTTTGATTTTCTTTAAATTATAAGGCGGTTGACCTTGAAATCCTTTTTTTTTAACACCTCTTGTAGCCTCCTCAAACTATAACCTCACGAACCGCCACTGATATATATATATATATATATATATATATATATATATATATATATATATATATATATATATATATATATATATATATATATATATATATATATATATATATCTATATCTATATCGAAAACTTCTGACTTCTACTGTCTCCAGTTGAGTGACGTGAAATTTTGTCAGTCACCAGTCACCAGCATAAAAAAAATACAGGAGTGTGTAATCGCGTGAACTTACTGCCAATGTTGACTTTCGATACATTGCAATAGTCTATTATTTCCGTGGAAAATACAACGAAAAAACCTTGATGCAATTGAATTGATATGAGACCATGATATTATATGTTTTAACGAATCTCAATAGCAACTTAGTTCACTTGGAAGCAAACAGACAGCTTAATATGTAATGTAGGTTTTCAATTAGTGTAGGATAGCTTGGTGAGTTGTTTAAGTTAACAGTACTCACCTGAACAGCAGTGGCGCCAAACTATGATTGAATTATACGATTTCGTGAGCAAAGAAAACGACTAATATAATTGGCTAGTCATCTGTCGTGTGCGGGTACAATTATCGAATGAATGATGTATAAACGTTGATTAATGCCTTACAATTTTTTGAAACTCGATAGACCTCCTTTTTTAATGTCTGATAGATATTCATATTATTATTTTTCTTTTTAGTTCATGCAGTCATCTACAGTGGCTCTTATAGACCGAATGATCTAGGTAAATGATTTGTGTAAATTCAATCAAAATTTGGGCACGTATTACATGATTTTCAGCGGTGGCCATATTTGTATGACCCCACCCTTAATGTGTAGTCAAATATTTTCAACTTCATAAATAATTAAATTTATATATTTCTATTTAAAATAATTTTTTACAATTTCAAAAATAAATTGAAGATTTCAGAAAGTTTGCAAAACAAAACAGATTAAATGAACGATATAAAATTTCACCTTTCAACCCGTTCTTTTATATTATTTATATATGACTCCGTTCTCGATTTGGATAATTTTAGCAATATTTGTTGTCAACATCTTCCTTCGATTATATAGCATCAACTTGGTCGAAATCTCGGCGGCGGCAATTGTTTTAAGACAACAAAGCCTGACAGGCGGTATTGGCCTTTTGGTGTATATCAAATGCAGCCGACGTGCCCTACTGTAGGCACAAAAAGCAGCCGCAACGGGTTAAAGTTTATAACTTTAGATTTTCATATGTCGTCACGAAGTTTATGACTCGCCCCTCCCCTCATGTCGGAGGATATTTTACTTTGACAACTCCCTTTCCTCACCCCTACGTGTGACGTAATTTATGTATGACCCCTTGCCCAAATTACTTTTTTAGGGTTCCTTACCTCGAAAGGAAAAAACGGAGCCCTTATAGGATCACTTTGTTGTCCGTCCACCAAGCTAGTTAGTCGAGTACTTGGGTACGCTAGCTGGTATTTGGAAGGTTTCGGCTTCGAACCCCGGGGCCGACTGGTCTGCCATGAGTTTTTTCAGAGGTTTCCTCATGGTAATATAAGTCACTGCTTGCATACTTACAAGGCGAATGCTGGGCCAGTATTAATTATCTGAACCCTACCCACACTTCCTATGTTCCATAAATATCCCGTCTCACCTATCCTTAATGCACTTATACATACAAGTGTATCTTCTGATCTAGCTGAGGGAGTTAATCCCAAACTCAAGCTGCCCGCCTCCCTGACACATACTTCAGGGAGGAATTAAACACGTGTGTTTCCTTTTTCCTTCGGTCTGTCTGTCCATCAAGACCCTTTTTCTCAGGAACGCGTGGAGGTATCAAGCTGGAATTTATATCAAATACTCAGGTCTACTGCCCCTTGCAGCTGCTAAGCCAACGCAATTAAAAGGTACAGTCGTTTATGCCGCAAATTTTCGACACTCGTAAGGGAGTCAAAACCTACAGGATACAGGGTACCTCCCGTGAACTCAGAATCTTGAAATTTGATACGAGGCATCGTCTTATAGTACAGATGCAAGAAAAATTGTGAAAACCGTGAATTTTTAGTTACATCAAATGATAAACGGAACCCTCGGTGCGCGAGTCCGACTCGCACTGGGCCGGTTTTTTTCTCAATTAATTGCTATTTCTTCATTTATTCACTAATGTATATGTTCGCCTTTCGATTCACGAAGTCTCTTCTATCAAGCGATTTATATGCCACTGTGGTCTAGTCGATTGAGTAAAGGGTCTACGCAGACTGTACCGGATTGGAATCCCGGATAAGATTTACTGGGTAATATACATGTTTACAAGCCCATTGGGTAGATGGTGGAATACATGCAAAATAATAGCATGTGTCCCACCATGACCTTTTTAAAAAACCAAAAAGAAGTTTTTTATTGTTTCTTTATCCATGCATTCCATCAAACACACTGTCGCTAATAAATCTCACTATATTTTGGTGTGAAAAATTAACATGAAACTACTCAAATTGGCACTGGTACACCTGGAATATGAACAAGAGGTTAAATATGTAATTGTCGGGAAAAAAAACTGACAAAATCGATATTACCGGGCTGCTATTCTCAGAACTTACGTTATGTAAATATTTACTGACTTTATAATATATTTGATGTACCTACCACTGTACTTTTTCTATTGGTTTCGATAAATTGATTTATCGCTGCATTTTTTACGTTGAAATTTCAAGAGTTTTTGAGTGTTTTCGAGCATTGCGCCTCTCTACAACCAATCCAACCTCATAGCTAGAATGCCGAAATTGTGTTCGTGTTTTAGCTTGATGTTAGGGAGGTGCTATTGAAGGGAGTTCCAAATCTTTTCTCTGCAATTTTAATGTTGAACCCCTGCAATTTTTAAGTTGAAATTTCATGCGTTTGTGCATCTCATCTTAAGAATTCGTATGTGAAAAAAAAACAAAAATGAAGGCAAAATACGCCATTAATGACTGCGCACGCTTTGATATTTTAAATAACTTAGGAAAACATATAAAATCCACAAAAACAAGTCAGGTTTGTATAAAATGACATTTGGTAGTTGTGATAAGTTTTACATTGGTAGAACTTTCAAAAGCGTTCAGACCAGAATTTCATAACAAAGCGGAGATTTTTTAATCAAAAGTCGGATTCTTATTATACCAAACCATTTAATCCATAAAAATGAGAGAGAGAGAGAGAAACGTTTATTAATGGCCATCGACCTGGGGTCCTTCAGCCTATAACAGCATAATATACTATTTCAATTTAAACATAAAAAAGAAAAAAAAAATTATTATAAATTTTCTAGTATTTTAAATAGAGTCTGTGTAGGATATCTTCTGGATGTTGTATAATGTTCTTCATTTTTATAGAAGTCAGCTTTGTCATCTAGCGCTTTAAGTTTGTTGAAAAACTTTTTGTTGAGAACATTAAATCTAGAATCAATCGGTTCAATCATAAAAATGATATTTATTCAATTGCTTTGAAATATTAAGTGCACAAAATGAGGGAATAAAACAAAATTTCCTAGAATCATTACAGATTAATAAATACAAACATTCAGGTCTCCTATTGAACTACATATATACACTACAAGCACACTTCTTTTTTCAAAATACCTGACTAGCAGTATAGTATGGAATTCTTCTTTATATACTTATTTGTATCCATCTTTGTATCTACTCTTTCTACCTAATTTATTTTATATTTATTTCTTGTTATTAAATATATCGGAGAGATGTAATCATTTGGCACTCATCAGCATCTGAAGAAGGTGAAGTCTCGCCGAAACAAGTGTCATGCGCTGTTATGCCTAATAAAAGTGTAAATTGTTTTTTTAAACATAATTTCAATATATCCAAGTGTATTTTCTTTAATTTCGTGAATATTCTGGCAAAAAACGAACGAAAAATATCAATAACTAATCCGTAGCTACCATCAACTATTCATTCAGGGTTGCAATAAATCACGATTTTTTGAAAAATTCTGAAAATCTGATTTTTTCGATTAAATCGTGAATTTTTTGGTTTAAATGAATATAATTATTTTTTCTTCAAATTTGGCAATAATGAATTTTAATAATATACGTTCATAAGTAAATTGGGTGTTCCTATCCTTTCTTGTTTGAATCGTAGTATGTTTTCAGAAGATATCTGAAGTGTCCCGTAGTGTTGGTAGAAAAAAAAGACCCAACAATATTATATTAAAAAATATAATTCAAATCGTCTCAACTTTGGCTTTCACGCTCATCTTTGTAACGCAGCGTGAGCAATTTTAGAGAAAATCCGTGTATCTCATGCCCAACAATGAGTAAATTTCCACTCCGTTAGTTTGACCAGAAGATATAATAATGAGCAGAAATATAAATCCTCTCGATTGTTAATAATTACACTCGCATTCCTAGGTTATCTTTAAAAAACCAGCCAGATAGCCACATCATCTGCGTCTTAACGAGAACTGCAGGCCGCGAGAAGCTCGCCCATGACCAATTACTTAGAAATGCTGTCCGCAGGATGGCGCCATTGCAGTCCTCGAGCCAAGGAAAAGGATTATTTACAAACTCATAATGCGAGAAATTCCATCACGTATGTTTTGCGGAATTGCCCCGGGGCCAAACTATCCGGAGTGCGTGGTGCCGCTGCGAAAAACAATGGCGTTAATCGCGGAAATGATGGATGACCAAATTCGGCCATTGCGGAGAAATGAATGGAGAAAGATAACCGCAATATTATTGGACGGAATATGTACAGGATGTTTCACGTTCGACCAATTTTATTTCACTATACTTCTGTTGTCTTGTCAACTATTATACGAGTATACTTTCCGAATTGTTACTTAGTAGGGTTATCGATTTTAAAAAGTAGTTCAGCAGATGGGACGCTATAAATTTACCGCAACAAATTCGACAAGATTTTACATGCAACTTCAGTGTTATTATGTTATTCTATAAAGTATACCAATATATTTTGTGTTGTGTTTCATAGGTTATTGTGAAGTTCTATCGTAACTTGACAATTATTTGACAGTCGGTGAATGTAATTTTTTAATCAATCCGCAAGTCCCTGTACCTAAAGGTACAATAGTATATTATTTCATAAGGAGCAAAAGTGTCACTTTTCACTTTGAAAAGTCATTTCTACTTCGAATGAAATATGTTATTACGTTTGAATTGGAGAATTTTTTGTTCGTGGTTACCAATTCATCTTTTGCATAGTAACACTTCTCCTGCCGCCGGCCGGAAAAGTGTTGCATAGCAACACTTCTCCTCCTTGGCGGAGAAATAGAACTTTTCGATGATCCTGTCAATCGAGAAATGACGTTATTATTGTACGTTTGAAAATAATAGTATATTACATAATAAGTGTGGTAACTAGGTTTTTAGCACACGCTAAGTGAAGTTTGGAAAACGAGCCGCAGGCGAGTTTTTTCATTCACTTAAGTGTGCTAAGAACCTTTACGACGATTTTATCTACAACTGTTCGTTTTGATTAAATACAAATTAATTATAGTCTAAAATTTCCCAACTTGGTCACCAGCAATGTTTTAACTTTTTTTATTGTTATGAAAATGAGGATGTCATAGCGACAAAAAAAAGCAACGCCACTTTGAAGTTGTCAGTCAAAATGTCAGTCGAAAATATGCAGATTTCACGGCTAGTTGAAGCTGCTACGGCGAACTTGCTACCACAGAAATCCGGAATTCGCTACGAAAAGGCCTATGATATGTTAATCGAATGGTGCTCCCATAAAAAAGTGGATAACATTAATGAAGATGTACTAATTGCTTATTTTGAAGATAAGTTCAAGGAAAAGAAGTCGCTTTGGTGCTATTTTTCAAAGCTGAAGTCCACCTTGTCCATAAAAAAGAACATGCAGATAGACAAATTTCCAAGATTAATAGCTTATTTGAAAAATAAAACCATAGGCAATAATAATAACAATAATGGTTTTCACCGCACTGGTGCGTTAAGCTGATTTTTACCGCACTAGTGCGTTAAAGTAATAGTTACCGCACTAATATGGGTGTGTAAAAACATAATTTACGCACGGTTGTAGATAAAATTCATTATTTCCATAATTACCGGATAATAACTCGAGTTATTAGCGGAATAAATTGAATGAAACTATATCACATAAAGTGAACAATGAAAATTCTTCAATAATTCAAAATTATCAAACAATCTTCCAAGGGAGCATTCCTCGACGCGAAATCATGCAACATTGAATTATAGGAAAAGTCAAGTCATACCGACTCAAGATCCGCAATCAGCTGTTTCGATCTTATTAGATCTTTTCAGTGCAGGTTACTTGACTCCGAGCTTGACTCGTAGTGGATTAACATATTTCTAATTGTTCTCCAATACAATCGGGGCAGAACTTCTGTATGGATAACAAACAACCCATAGCGCCCTTGCTAGTGACTATGATCAAACTAGTATATTTTTTATAAATTGTCTAGAATGAAATTAAGCTATAGTAATAATAAAATATGTGAAAATATTCGGAAAAAAATTTACCATCACGGTTTTAGGTATATCAGCGCATATAATGAACTGTAGGAAGTTGTGTCGATTTGCATTTTCAAGAAGCCTCTTTATTTCTAAATTTCCCATATGGTTAAGTTTCAAAGACTCTTGGTATATATGAAGAATTTGCATTGTTGAAGAAATGGTGCTATCTATTTGAGAAGTGGGTTGCTATACTAGAGTCCATTTTTCCATGAATATATTATTTCAAATGTTCTCTAGTCACTTTCTTCAGATGCTAATGGCAAACAGTTTGCCATTAGCATCTGAAGAAGGTGAAGTTCCACCGAAACGTGCGTCATGCGTTATTTCTTTTAATAAATGTGTGAATTGTTATTATTAACCACTGTTTTAATATGATATAGGTATTTGGTTCACCGATATGATTTAGACTATTGAAATTCTTTTCTTTCCAAAGATGTCGACATGAAATTCAAAAGTTAAACTAATATCGGTAAACGTAGTGAAAAAAATTTTCACATTATTATAAATACTTGGTTTTTCCAGCAGTTAATGTTGATTTTCTGTAATTCCAGAAAGCACGCAATTAGAAGACCCCAGATTAGAATGGCGAACGATACAAGAAGCAATGCTACGAGAGTACCTGCAAACAGCTCAAGATGTCCTGGAGGTAAATTTTTTTTAGCGAAATTCAAAAATGGAAAGTTCGAAATTTTATACGTGTACCTATATAGATCATAGAGCAACCGAATGAGCAAAATATCGAGAAATTCTCTATTTTGATTAAGGTTTATATGCAAAAAATCATATAAATCATAAGAAGTAAAAAAAAACGGATAATTAATCATCTTCTGCACCGATAATGACAAGTTTTTTGGGATTGATTAAAACTTAATCAATATTATTCGATTTTATATATATTTTTAGTAATCATAATTGTGTTATTTTGGCTATGGTACTTATCTGACTTCTGTATAGCTTCTCATAGTTCAGGTTTCTGTGTAGCATTGAACGCCTTCTTAAATTAAATTACCTATGATGGTATGAAAATAGAGGAGAAATAAGTGTTTCTTATTTGTGTAAACTAATTCTATCTGCCGCATATTCATCACTATTTTAAACACAATATAACACAATTTTCGGAATACCATTCAAGAAGTAAGTCCACATGGTGAGAACGTACAATAAATGTAGATCACAATAATATTGTCTTCATGTTCCTTCTCTATTGAACATTGATTTCCCCCCATGAAAGCGAAGATCGATTTATTTATTGCTATCGTTAATAATGCATGGAACATGGAATTGAAGTTTTCTCATTGGCTTGCACCCAAAATGGCGTAATTAGATTCTCCAGCGTGCTCTCCATTTCTTTATGGTAGACTTAGGCTTCCTATTTAAGAGGAATGAATGCGAATTTATTATAGATCGATTTACAGAATGATTAATCGATGGGAAAGTCATTTATTAAATTTCACATGGAAATATATTAGCTCATCGATTATATAAGAATTTCTTGATGTGGTAAATCTTACGGCGATAAATATTTTAAATTAAGTTAATTTCTTTACTGTTGATTTGAATTGATCTCCTCTGGTTTGTTTCTCGTTTCACTTGACACATGTATCAGAAAAAGGTTTTTCTGAATCTTAAATTTGACTAAAAAACTCAGTAATCATATTCATTTAATCTGTACTTATCACTCCGTTTACTTAATGTTATTTGAATGCCTCCTCCGGAAATTCCAAACATTTTTAATAACTGATAACAATTCAGGAAATTGTTCAAATCGTATTCTCGTTACTGATCCCGAGCGAAATAATGACAACTTTGAGCAAATTTTCGTCGCAACTGTAAACAACCGAAATTCTTCAAATTATCTCAGGTCGCCTTGACATGGGTCGTGAAGCACGAACGTTAGCGACGCTTTCGTGGGTCACGCCCTGTATTAGTTATTAGATTCGTGAAATTCAAATAGTAAATTTTATTCACGAACCGCAATAATTCCGCTGGTGAAAATATAAAACCTGTTCGATTTCTTAATCATATTATCAGTCGTGAGCAGAGCAAGAGTTGTTTTTATTATTTAAAGAATGAAAGGCGATCAATGAATTTCTGGGACTACATCAGGAATAATAATAAAAATAACGGCCTTCATTTTTTTCTCGGCGAATTCCAGCTGAAGCTGTTCAACTCAAGCGAGCTCCAATTTACAATTTTAATTCGAATAAGAATACAAAACTACAAAAACGCTTCAGTTGTTTGAAAATGAAAATAAAACATTACTAATCCAAATAAATAATGTAAGATAAGTCCACAAACTCAATAAAGAGTTGAGGAAAACATGAAACAAATGCATGCACTCCATTAACCTCTCGCCTGAAACCCCAAATACATCCTAAAATATTGAAACACTGAATTTTTAGCAAGTCTTCACTTTGAAAACCCGCTTATTAAAATGGGTGCGATTAGCAAAGTTCGACCTCAAAGTTTGTAAATACATAGGTAGTTTCGTATGATATCTTAGGTGAGATTGGTTTTGGTTCGAATTTGTTGGGGTCCCCCCCCTGGGGGGAAATAAATCTTGTTTACACGACAAAGGTCGCAATTTTGGAGTAATAGGGTTAAAAGTTTGTAGGTAGGTATTTTCGAAAGATATCTTACATGGGATTGGTTTTGGTTCGAATTGGTTGGGGGGTTGACCCCCAGGGGGAAGAAATAAATCTTGTTTACATGATAAAGGGCGTAATTTTGGAGCAATAGGATTGAACGTTCGTGGGTAGGTAGTTTCGTATGATATATTGAATGGGATAGGTTTTAATGCGAATTTGTTAAGAGGTTGGCCCCACAGGGAAGTAAATCTTGTTTACACGATAGAAAGCGCAATTTTGGTACCATACCTTTGTAGGTAGGTAGTTTCGTACGATATCTTGGATGGTATTTATTTCTATATGAATTGGTTGGAGGGTTGACCCCCCGTAGGAGGAAATATATCTTGTTTACACGATTAAGGGCGCAATTTTATAGAAATAGAATTGAAAGTTTGTAAGAACGTAGTTTCGTATGATACCTTGGATGTGATTGGTTTCGGTACGAATTGGTTAGGGGGTTGATCCATCGGGGAGGAAATAAATATTATTTACACATTAGAGGGCGCATTTTTTTTGAACATGGAAAAAAATCATAATTTAATGAATATATTTTTCAAACTGGATAAGTTATGAAAACCTGCTCTTCTAATGCAGCTCGCTGCGCTAGAGTTTTTTTTAGTTTTAAATTCCCTAGAGAGGAAGTTGATAAGTTTTCACAGCGCAATACAAGAAGGATTTTTGAAATATAGCTCTTCTATATCTTGGCACATTGTGAAGTCCTAAGTGCGATGTTGTGAATATCCCCAACTCTTAAGAGTCTACTTATTATAAATATACCCAGAACCCTCATTTTTCAAAACTTCGAAACATGCCATATGCAATTTACGCCTGTTGCACAATTAAGCAAACCTTATCCCTGTAATTCATCGCTAACATGTATTCTTCTCCTCAATCCAAATTTATATCAGACACAAGCATAGGAATTCTCTGAATTTTGTATCACGTCACCAGCATAATTAGTCAGATTAATATCCAGTGATTCACGTAAAGGTTTCCTCAAACTTGTAAAAGGTCAGAATGAACCAGTTTTGTGAGGTCCTACCAGAGTGTATAGTGCGGCTGCACTAAGAAAAATTGCTACCTTCATGGAAATTGATGGTTTCACAGACATCCAGAATGTAATAATGAAATTTGAAAATATAAGTAGTTACTAGTTACCAGAAAAAAAATTGACGGAGTTGAAGCCCGGGTATTCTTCTAAATCTGCAGTGAGTTGTTCAAAATAGGACCACCTGTAAAAGCAAGAGAACCCCAATCAAGCATTCGTGACTGAAGCAAATTTAATACTGAACTTTAGCCATGTAAACCCTTTTCACGAAAGAGGAATGCGCATTACTAAGATGAAATTACTAGCAATCAATTCATATATAATATTCTATTTGACCAAGGTCAATTTCATATAGCACATAAAGTGAACAAGGAAAATTCTTCAATAATTCCAAATTATCAAACAATCTTCCAAGGGAGCTGGTTATATGTACTCGAAATCAGCATTCACAATGGAACGGTGAATAATATAAAATGTCAAGTCACCCGGACTCAAGATCTGCATACAACTGTTTCAATCTTATTACATCTGATCAGTGCAGCTTATTTGACGCCGAGTGAATTAACATATTTCTAATTGCTCCCAAATAGAAACCGCGGTCGGAATACTGTATGGATAACAACCCATAGCACCCTCTGCTAAATATATTGGGAACCAAAAATTTACTTTTTAGACCGAAAGTGCAGAATTCAGTACCTAGTGACAACAAATACTTCCTAACATGAAGATGTCTACTCTACTACAGTGACGTGTGTGTAAACATACTCCGAGTCAAGTAAGACTGATTTGTGAAAAGAATGAGTGAAAAGAAAAGAGATTATCCCAGTAGAGTTATGAAAACAAAATGTAAACAGAAAACGGAGGAGGTTATGAAAAAAATGCCCAAAATTTCTTCATTTTTTCAGCAGTCAGCTTCTGTGAAGGATATAGATTGCAATGGTAAGTACTACTTATTTATCTACTACTAGCGAAGGGTGAATTTGGTTTTTTTGAAAGAACAATGGCAATCTTCAATATATGAAAATACCTGATCACGTATTGTACAGAGCAATAATAAGAATTTTGTTTTGATATTCTTCTTTAATAGTAGATTATTATCTACTCTAAAAGCCATTTTTCTCATACAGCTGGGAGAATAGATAATTTACTAATTTAGCACTTTAAGATTTTTCGGTTATGCCGCCTACAAAAAAATATAAATTCCGAATTTTTGACCAAATACTCGTAACCTTACGTATCCTACATTATTCAACATATATTTTCTAAATTTATCTGAACATTAGTTTTAGTCCTCTAGTTTCGAATAATTTAAAAAAATCTTCGCTGTATTAATTTTATTCAATTATATTTTTAGATTCTGCTGAGGCACATTTTCCATTAGATGTCCATCCAGAAATAGAACAAACCCAAATCGTCAGATAGAGGAAATTTTGGTGATAGTACAAATGAATGCGAAAGAAAAATAAGTTTGAAAATGGGTCCATTTAAACCACGAGGACCGTTTCCAAACGATTCGGAAACAAACCGATGTTTTTCGGCCTATCATTATTCATATTTAAATAAAGCTGGCATAAAAATTCCAATACTGTGGCTATGTTATTCTAATATTTTGAACAAGCCGTATTGCCACTTTTGTTGGTTATTACCAGATCGTAAAAGCAAATCGTACTTCCTCTTGTTGCCAAAAGTTTCTCTACTTTTGGCTACAAGTGGAAACATTCAGCAGCAAAATGTTTCTCACTGTTCCTTCGGTGGAACTGTAGCTTAAAGTTACTAGATTCGTGGTGGTTAACGTTCGTGTTTCACAAGTCGTCGCGACTTTACTAACCTTCGACTATTGGACGATTAATAACTAATGTGCAATTCTCAATGAAATATTTCTCTTAATTATTCTCTCATTGCAGTTTATTACTCTGATTGTCACATGTTCTGCTATAATTGCTCTATCAATACAGTGTTGCAGCGTGCCTTGGAGGGGCCCTGTATCAAAATTAGTTGGGGGGCCCAAATTAAGGATTTTTCACCAAAAAAAATTCTTACGTTAAATTAAAATAAATGTTTATTGATCATAAGTTATCAATTGCTTCTAGAAATTGAGCTATGAAACAATAATTCAAATTAAAAATACACTTTTCTCGCTTTTTTTTCGGCATATTGATTTATTAAATCATCTATAACTGAAGACGATTTCAGTTTTTCTAACATTTCTGCCTCTATAGACAATAGTGACAAGTCAGATAGCCGTTCCTGTCCCATCGAAGTCCTTAGGTAATCAGTTTCAATTTCGAAAAACTTTTTTCAGCTGTTTTCATGGTCAAATATACTTTGCGTAAAATTACTTTTAACCGAAACACCCTTAACCCATGCAGAGGAGTACGATTTGCTTTGACGATCTGCTAATAACCAACAAAAGTGGCAATACGGCTTGTTTAAAATATTAGAATAACATAGCCACAGTCTTGGAATTTTTATGCCAGCTTTATTTAAATATGAATAATGATAGGCCGAAAAACATCGGTTTGTTTCCGAATCGTTTGGAAACGGTCTTCGTGGTTTAAATGGACCTATTTTCAAAATTATTTTTCTTTCGCATTCATTTGTACTATCACCAAAATTTACTCTATCTGACGAAATTATATTATGAAATTCTTCAGACTTCTCAGAATCATCGATTTGGGTTTATTCTATTTCTGGATGGACATCTAATGGAAAATGTGCCTCAGAAGAATCTATATAATTGAATAAAATTAATACAGTGAAGATTTTTTTAAATTATGCGAAACTAGAGGACTAAAACTAATGTTCAGGTAAATTTAGAAAATATATGTTGAATAACGTACGATACGTATAAGGTTACGAGTATTTGGTCAAAAATTCGAAATTTATATTTTTTTGTAGGCGGCATAACCGAAAAATCTTTAAGTGCTAAATTAGTAAATTATCTATTCTCCCAGCTGTATGAGAAAAATGGCTTTTAGAGTAGATAATAATCTACTACTAAAGAAGAATATCAAAACAAAATTCTCATTATTGCTCTGTACAATACGTGATCAGGTATTTTCATATATTGAAGATTGCCATTGTTCTTTCAAAAAACCAAATTCACCCTTCGCTAGTAGTAGATAAATAAGTAGTACTTACCATTGCAATCTATATCCTTCACAGAAGCTGACTGCTGAAAAAATGAAGAAATTTTGGGCATTTTTTTCATAACCTCCTCCCTTTTCTGTTTACATTTTGTTTTCATAGCTCCACTGGGATAATCTCTTTTCTTTTCACTCATTCTTTTCACAAATCAAACTAAGTAATCAACAAATAATCAGAAGAACAAGATTGTATTGTATTACAATGTAATAATAATAATAACGTTTGAACCGGGATGAATATAACGCGTGAATATAATTGCTCTCCGTGGTTTGTCATTGTACATCGGTTAATGCGAGATTCCCCCGTTTAAGGGAATGACTTAAACGGGGGAATCCCGCAATAACCGATGTACGATGTTGCCAACTTTTGGGAGCACCCTTAACCCGGGAAAAAAGACATTACTTTTTTTGACTTTTCTCAATTCTGAAGTGAAAACTCTGTAGGCACGTTAGGGGCCCCTGTAGACCGGGGGCCCCGTATCATTGATACGGCGATAGCTACGCCCCTGCATCAATATCACTAATTTACGGCACATTTATAAAATGTCGTAAATCACGAGTGGAATAATTAACTCATTGTGAAATGCAAATATCTCTGTATTTGTTTATAATCATTCTGATGAATCACTTTCATTCCTGAATTCATTGACGTAAGTTTTTCTTATTTCGAGAATTTCCGCCTTGGCTAGTGAATTATCGTTATTTCCTTGGAATTTAGATTTACTTTCGACTATCGAGAATTTCTTCTGTGCCGTTAATGAACTATAATTTAGCCTATCAATCAACTCTCGGCGTAAAAGTAAAATTGCTCTCGTATAGTCTAGTTTTTATGTTGAAAAAATAGGTTTTTGTGCACATTACAAATAAAAGCCGAAGGTGCCTATGAGTATTTCATGGGCTGAATTAGTTGTTCATGGCCAATAGAAAAATGAATCAGTTTTATTTTTTCCCCCGTAATTAAAAGACTATTGCACTGTATTTGAACGTCAACAGTGGGACGCGGGAGTGATTTTTAAATCCGTTTTATACCTCCTGAACCTCGATTTTTGTTTTTTCTATGTCTGATTGAAACTTCAATATGAATTATCTTTTAACACTTTTAAATATTTCGCATTTCATCAATAATAAAGGCGCTGGAGGAAAATCAAGTAATATCAAGAACATGTGTCACATTTGCCAATCGCTCTCATCAGGAATGGAAACCATCACAATATGCCCTTAAACATTTTACTGACAATTTCGAGAAATTTGGATCTGTTAAAGCAGTAGTGGAAAGAAATAAACCTCTCGTTAACAATAAGAACATTGAAATTACTATTTGATATTTTGCCGCATATCCAACAATGTCTTACAGACATAGTTGGATATTTAGGTACTATG
>JARQZK010000035.1:570000-713747 GCA_030704885.1 Cynegetis impunctata
TGAGCAAGCTCTTCCATAAAGTTTGAAAAAAAGGACAAGACAGAACTGTCAACTGTACGTTCCTGTAATTACAAATACTTCAGTCATTAATATTTTTTTTTTTATAATTTTTTCCCGAATGTGGCTTGACCAAGGTTTGACACATTACTATAAGACTTTCTCAATATTATTTTTTCATCGGATCTACATTCTCAATGGTCAATAACTATGAAACTATCCCATTGTTATTGGCATGAATTAAACTAAGAATAACCTACACCCAAATTTTTTCTTGGTTTGAACCCACATTTTATGACACGTCACAACGATTTCCACCGATGTAAATTTTAGTTATTTATTTGGTTTTAAGCTATCATATTTTTTGTGATATCAAAATCACATATGCTTTGTTATTTAGGAGTAATTTACAAGATTAAGCAAACACATAATTTATTTACGTTTAAATACAAATTTCTAGGATATGAGTAAATAGTCAGATTTATTCGAGTCGAATTCTTTGGTTGAAGTTCCGTTGCCTTAGCTTAGCAATACATTACTTTTAGTCTATTCTGAACCATTAGGCGGTATAACCTTTAGTTTATTATTTTGATAAATTTTGGCAGAAGTGAAAAAACTTCTAGAAGTAATTTTTTTTTAGAATTAAATGGCCTCTTTATCGTTATGAAACAGTTTAACTAGTTGCAATTCTTTTGACAATGATTTATTCCGCAGGAGCAAGGTGATGATTTGCATAAAAATACTAAAAATAAAAAAAAACACGATATAATAGCAAATTGAATTTAAAAGTAGAAAATATTTCATTTTATTTTAAAAATAAAGTGTTGTGCTTATTACTATATTTCCATAATAACTCTTAGGGATAGCTATTAATGAAATATATGTAACATTTTATATCGATCAAAAAAATAAACTGTTTCATGCTTTTTAGTTAGGCTTGCTATTGAAGCGACTTATTTACATTATTATTTATTCTCTTATTATTTTTTTTTGTATCAGAGCAGAATCAAAGGTAATAGTGATTCAAAGACTCGTTTTTCAGTACTTAGGTATATCTAGGGTTGCCATCCGTCCGGGTTTCCCCGGATTTGTCCTAGTTTATGGGGCGTCCGGGGGTCGTCCGGACGGGGCTTTCAAAATATGTCGGGTAAAACCCGGACAAATTTTGTGTCCGGGTGTGTGAAGCTTGAGTGTCAGTGACGGAGATGAGCTATTATATGCAAACCAGTTGTTGCCGAATTTTTTCGAAACATCTATATTCTAAACTCGAAATTGCAAAATAATATTTTTGTATACCAGCTCACAATGCTAATGTAGAGTGAGTTTTTTCGCTAGGGTCGCAGCAATGGGAGAAGGAGAGAAACTTGCTAAATACACATACGCTTTCTTCTCTGCTCAAAATAAAGTCTAATTTTAAAGAGTTGAGTTGCTCCGACTCTTACAAATTCATGATGAAAAATAAAGACATTTTGGGAAAAATTGAGAAGTCTGAAAAATTCCCAGTTAAGTTGAATTAGTAAAAAGAACTTGATCGCGTTAACATTAAAACTTGTTACTTACTTTTGCTTTATAGTTAATAAATAATTTGGACTTTTGAGTACCTAACCTATCTAACCGAACTAGATGACCTATCCTATAATTTGCTATTACAATGTAGAATCTAGTCTATTTGATTTTGGATCTACCAAAAATTGTCGTCCTGAGTTGTTTTTTATTTGATGATACCAAAAAAAAGAGAAAACTGATGTAAGCTGTGTATAATAGAATTTCATTTGTTTTTTGTTGTTCTGTTTATATGGCAAACAAGCGGTTTAAAGTTTAAATAAATTAAAAAATTAAAATATACACGATGCTTTATTTCATTAAAAAAAAAATTTTATGGGGTGTCCGGGGAAAAACAAAATTTCACAGAAATTTCCGGGGTTTTTAAAATTTTTGTCCGGCATCGGCAATTTAGGTGATGGCAACCCTAGGTATATCGCATGTGCGACATACTTAAAATGCTCTTATTTTTTTTATCTTGATGATCCTAGTCAGGACAAAGTGAAGAAATAATTATTGTATTATCATCGTTCCTTATTGTGTGTGCAAATTTTCAAAATAATCAGACATCGTAAAGTCGGTAAAATGACTTTGAAAGAAGATTCCATTACATAGGTACATACAGGCGAACCTTGTATGAAGCATGTAAAAATGTATAAATATGGAACTCGCCTAGTGAAGTACGTTTGATAGGAGGAACGAGATATTTGCACTTTCATAGTGAGAATTCCAAGTCCTCAACGTTTTAATTCATAAATGAATGTATTAGAAGGTAAATTTACCAATCACCTAAATGCATTTGCATTCATGAGTTCGTTACTCAACTCACAAGTGGCGATGTTTTTAGCGGAACGGGTCGCGTAGTTTTAAATATATATGAAAATCTTAAAACATGAGTTGTATATCTCAAATATGTCATTTGAAGCGCCCTGTAAAAGATCAAATTTGTTGTCAAATTTTTCAGTTTTCTCCTTGCCATGACATGACGCATTCCGTATTAAAGAATAAACAATACGGATAATAGGCCAGGGTAGATAATTTTTGAAACCAAAAAAAAATAATAGTAGGATGAACCCCGTTGAAAAAGAAGGAGAATATATTAAAAATGAAAGAAAAAATAAATTACGGGCGATCTGAGGTCGGGAAGGGGAAGGGGGTGAGTTTTTAAGGGTAAAAAACGCTTTATCTCGATTTCCGACAAAACTACAAGCCCTATGGAAAAACGTCAAATGGCAAAGTTGTAGGTAATAAAAAAGTCTACAACTTTTGTATTCACACTTTTTTCACTTAACCTCAAAATTTATGTGAAAAATTCAAAGTTTTTGGTTTTTTATTTTTATCTTTTACAAACAAATTTTTTTTTTCACGAAATTTGGTGAAAACTTACCTTTTTATGTCCCAAATACACTTTAATTTATTTGATTTGAAATATTCATTTTTTCACCTTATTTTGACTTAATATTGTAAAAGCACCCTAATTTTCAATCGGAAATTCTCCCGTCAAAATATCAACTTTTTTCAAAAAGTTGGTGTGCTTTCTGTTGGTTGAAATCTCTACTTTCCGATGGTGTAAAAAAAATACATTACTATAGTAAATTTTACAGCAGCTACGAAATAACAGGTATGTAGTTAGGCCCAGACCCTCCTAGCCCCTTCACCAATTCTCTATGAAATACCTTTTGATGGGCTAAAATTTTCCGTAGGTCACTCAGGTATATGAGTTATCTTAAAATAGCAATAAATAGGCATCTACGCATATAATTTGAAGAAGATTCTGCAAGTTTCTCAAAATATTGTAGATGTATTATTAAATATTAACTTTATTAACTTATTTGTTTGTTAACATTTACTATAGTAATGTATTTTTTTTTACACTATCAGAAAGTATAGATTTCAACGAACAGAAAGCACATTAACTTTTTGAAAAAAGCTGATGTTTTTTTTCCGATATTAAGTCAAAATAAGGTGAAAAAATAAAAATTTTAAATCAAATAAATTACTGTGTATTTGGGACATAAAAAGGTGAGTTCTCACCAAATTTCGTGAAAAAAAAATATTTGTTTGTAAAAGGTAAAAATAAAAAACCAAAAACTTGGTTCTTTGAACTTTTCACATAAATTTTGAGGTTATGTGAAAAAGTGTAAATACAAAAGTTGTAGATCTTTATATTACCTACAACTTTGCCATTTGACTTTCTTCCATAGGACTTGTAGTTTTGCCGTAAATCGAGATAAACCGTTTTTTACCCTTAAAAACTCACCCCATTCCCCTTCCCTACCTCAGATCGCCCGTAATTTATTTTTTCTTTCATTTCTATTATATTCTCCCTCTTTCAGCTCCAGGCTTCTACCCTGGCATATAAAAACATTTTGAGCGTTGACTCTAGCACTGTGCGTTAAGAAAAAATAGAGCAGACGATGGTCTAGAGAATGGTTCAAATTAAGAGAAAAGTCTACCCACAAAAATTTGTTACGGGAAATATTACGCCCAGAACTAGATGACTTCGGTAACTTCCTGCGAATGGATCATGAATCTTTTGAAGAATTACTGTCACTACCACGTCCTCGCATTGAAAAAACACCATTATGCTTAAATCTTTACCAGCTTCTCAAAGATTATCAATAACTATGAGGTTTTGCTGCAAAGCCGTATACTATCAAATAATTTGCCTAAAATTTGTCAAACAATTTGATCGTTTACAGGACGCTCAAAAGAATATAATAAAGAATAAATTATTTAATTATATATATATATATATATATATATATATATATATATATATATATATATATATATATATATATATAAAGTATAAACTTTAAAATAAAAACACTTGGCTTATGTTTCACAATATAAAAAATATTTAGTTACTGTATTTAGCAGTAATGAAAAGTCGACATGTTTCGAGTTATGAACTCATTATCAAGACTGACTACAGGAGAGTATTGCATCGTAATTTATAAAACAGGCAAAAGCAAAGGTGATACCTGAAAATCAATTTGTTCGTTTACAAGGGGTAATTGACTATTATGGGCGGAACTTATTTCCAGAATTTCGAGAAGGTCAAGGCGTTTACCCTTGTTACCTGAATGTAACAATTTGGTTTTGTTGAAATCCAGGAAGTGATTGAATTTTATACAATGTTCAGAGAAGCCAGTGGTATTTTTGTTTTGTAAAATTGACTTTATGTTCTTCAATACGAATATTTATATTCCTTCCTGTCTGTCCAATATAGAAAGCAGGACATTCGTCGCAAAATATTTTGTAAATACCACTGTTTTCTCCGATGTTAGATTTTTCTTTATTATTGACCAAGAATGACTTCAAGTTTCTTTTATTTGTACAAATTGTTTTTTTGTCTGTTTTATAAATTACGATGCAATACTCTCCTGTAGTCAGTCTTGATAATGAGTTCATAACTCGAAACATGTCGACTTTCCATTACTGCTAAATACAGTAACTAAATATTTTTTATATTGTGAAACATAAGCCAAGTGTTTTTATTTTAAAGTTTATACTTTATTCTTTATGATGTTTCACCAAGTGATGTGCGAGAATTCAATCTCAGTTATATATATATATATATATATATATATATATATATATATATATATATATATATATATATATATATATATATATGTATATCATATGTGCGACAATAGAACTAAAATTATCTCATTTTTTAATCCTGATGATCCTGGTAGGAAAATTATGATAAACTGATGCAATTATCGTATTGTCATCAGTCCTTATCAAATTTGCATATTTTCAAAATTATAAGACGTCCTAAACTCTGTACAAATGGCGTTGAAAAATTCCGTTACATTCAGGACAAGCTGTAATGAAAGCGTGTTGAAAATAAGATGATTCAGCGCAATTCAATCTTATAACATTTCCTCGAAGAAAGAAATTGTTTGAATAAATCAACATGGAAATTATTCGACGTGATGTCTGCTACTTATTGCTTTAGGAACTCATTAACATAGCGCAAGATTAAAGTCATTGAGCTCGGCTGCAATCAGCATATCGTCAATCCGCATCCTGTCTTGTTTGATACATCTCGAAAACAATTTTTTTTTTCAATCTTGCATCAATTAAAATACCTCCAGGGGCCTCTGTTGGCAGGTAGTGTGAGGTATTCTGGATCAAACAATTTAACAAAGACAATGGACGGTTTTTGCCATTTTGAATAATTGGTGCAATCTGGCCTGGCCATGCACGGTCGCATTCCATCACACACGTTTTATGCTAAACGCTCCGTTGCACCACAAGTATGCGATGTTCCTCGCTTGTATACTGGATATGAGGATATTTCTATTGAATGAAAGTACCCATTCGTCGATCGACACAGTCGTACAATAGGAAAATTACCATTTTAACCCTTTGAGCGACAGCACAGGGGCACCTATTCAAAATAATATCTGGTCTGAGATTGGATAATAATTCTCCCAGGACATTTTGTGGAAAACATACTACTTTTTGGGCCCATTTTAAGAAAAAAACTTCATATGAACATATGTCCTAAACGTCTTATCTTTTGAGATACAAGGTGGTAAAGTTTTAAAAAATAAATCATATATGATATGAATCTCGGGGAAATCTTTGAACTCACATAAAATAAGACAACTGTTTCGCAGAAAGTAATTTCTTTCATATTAAAAAAAACCTAAGATTGATGAAGAGGTACTGAGAAACACTCTGCGAAAAGCTACAACACATTTGGAACGGAATACATTACTTCTCTTCTCTTCAGCTTCCATCCGTTTTTTCAATAAATTCTTCCGATGTGGGAAAGGGGTTCAGAAATAAAATTATGATTTGAAGACAGAGCTTCAGTCATACATGAAGAACTTTCTTCGACGACTCAGATCTTTATCCAGTGGAGGAAACTCTGGGTCTGCAATCGAGTCATCTGAATCTTCATGATATTCCATTTCATCTTTTGAGCAACATGGAAGATTGAATGTTGATGAACTTGACAGGTTTCCATCTCGATTTCTAAGAAATACTGTTCATGATCTCTGATGAATTTCTCCAAGTGGTAGAGCAGCTTCAACGTCAAAATCACCTCGAGATTCTGACTTCACAGCCATTTCTACTTTGAAATCATCCTCATACAACAACTCCTCTAACTCAGCATCAGTCAAACCCTTTATGGAATACATTTTTCTGGAAATGAATATATCATTTTCCTTCAATCATATCAGCTAGTATGAAAGTAGGGGTATTTATGCCTGTTGTATTCTGAAACAAGTTAATCACTCAATATATGAAATTAGAGAAATTGAATTGACAAACATCATAACCTCGATACGAAAATGTAAGCATATTTCATTAGAAAAAGTCAGCTGATATAATTTATTGGTACCTATAATTTCACGAAGGAAGTTATCGAGGAAATTATGTATTTATCATCATATTACCAACTTTTGTCGCCGCTCTAGCGAAGAAACCAAGAAAAGTTGAATAATTTTAAACAACACAACTTTTTCACTAAAGCAGTGGTTCTCAACCTTTTTTTTTCTCGGAACATTTTTAATTATTTCAAAATTTGGCGGCAGACAAAGAAAAAGATGAGATTAAAAGTTGTTTACTTACTTTGAGAAAGAACGCATTAAAGAACAAGTAATTAATATCTTTTTTTGTATTTAAATACCTATTTCTGTATTTTGTACTTTTTCTTTTTGAATTATATAATTTAATAATTTCAACAAATTAATATATGTAAGTTCTTTTATCAATCTGAACTTTACTCGTAATAAAGAAAGCATTATAGTTTTTACTTCTTATATACATCTCTAAAATTTGGCGGCACACAAAAGTGCCACGGCACAGTGATTGAGAATCACTGCACTAAATGACTTGAGTATTGAAAATATAAGGTTATAATTATTGAGCCTATGGGATGATAATTTCCCACCATTCTACAAATGATCGTAAATGATCGAGAAGATGGTAGCACAGGAAGCATGCAATATGAACAGTATTTGTGGTACAGATCCCACTAAAACATCATTGGTTAATTTCAGATATGGTGGGAATATATTATTCCAATATCACTTAAAGGGTTGAAGGAAAAAGGTTGGAATATATGATACCAGAAAGCCCAAAAATTCTTATCAAAATATTAAATCGGCGAAACGACTAACATTGACAAATACTTAACACAGAATTGGGGGTTATGTTTTCTCTATAGAAAAAGCTATCAAATTCGTCAGAGCAGTGTCGCCATCTGAATAAAAGGCAGAAATGCTCAATGTTGACTATATGAGTCCCAACAACGAGATTTTGCCTCAAGCTATTTAAAAATTTTCAATCTTCAAATCACTTGTCCAAAATCGTAACCTGTATAATGGATCCATTGAATTTATTGCGAAATCAGCTGATTTTTTTATGTCCGAAGGCATAAGTGCCTACATCGTAGCCATCGATTTTACACTTAATTTGCAATAAAACTTGATCACTGACAGATGTTCATTAAGCATACACACCAAGGCAGCGAAGAAGTTGCATTTATTTCCACGCCTGCAAGCGTTATTACATTTGAAACCACACAATTCATTTTAAGTTGATAGCTTGTTTTTATGAAATGTTGTATTGACTCAACGAGGTATGAAAAGGCTTGCAACGTCAAATATTACATTCCTAAATTTGGTTGACACACACACACACACACACACATATATATATATATATATATATATATATATATATATATATATATATATATATATATATATATATATAGGAGAACAATAAAAGTTTAGCTCTGACAGGTTAATTTAATTAATTATTATAAACGAATAAATGTATAAAATTGTACGTTTCGGTGGTACATCCACCTTCTTCAGCACTCGATATATAAATCACAAACAACCTGTAAAACGTATTATCACCAGTAATGCCGATATATCAGACGATAGGGTACACAACCTTAAATGTAACATACATACATATAAAATCAATTAATACAATTATCTTGTCAAGTACATCCACAATAAAATTAAACTTAATTAACTAACATAAACACATTAAAAACAAACCGTCTGTCATATAGTATGTCATGTCATTTGTCTTGTCATTTATTTTCTTCTTTATGTTCTTTATGGTCTTGTCAAGAGTGGAAGGTATGTCTGACTTAGTTGTTTAATGTATTGTCTGTCATTTACCGTGTTTTCTAAGTTTAATTGTATATGAATCATTTCCAAAAACTCCCTTTGTTTTTGTTTTGGTTCCACTCCTAATATCACAGTTTGTTCATAGTCAAATGTGTGCCCTGTTGTAGTATGATGTTTGTTGAGAGCGGTATTCGCGTTTTTAGTGTATTTATGTGCGTTTGGTCTATGTGAGGTCTGTCCGATGTATCCCTTATCACAATCCTTACATGGTATACTGTATATCACATTGGACTTTTTGTTTGTGGGTGTTGCTACCTTTAACTTGCTATATATTTGTTTAATATAGTCAGACATACCTTCCACTCTTGACAAGACCATAAAGAACATAAAGAAGAAAATAAATGACAAGACAAATGACATGACATACTATATGACAGACGGTTTGTTTTTAATGTGTTTATGTTAGTTAATTAAGTTTAATTTTATTGTGGATGTACTTGACAAGATAATTGTATTAATTGATTTTATATGTATGTATGTTACATTTGAGGTTGTGTAATCTATCGTCTGATATATCGGCATTACTGATGATAATACGTTTTACAGGTTGTTTGTGATTTATATATCGAGTGCTGAAGAAGGTGGATGTACCACCGAAACGTACAATTTTATACATTTATTCGTTTATAATAATTAATTAAATTAACCTGTCAGAGCTAAACTTTTATTGTTCCCATATAACGTAAACAGGTAACAAATTTATATACATTTATATATATATATATATATATATATATATATATATATATATATATATACATATATATATATATATATATATATATATATATATATATATATGGTTGGGAAAAAAATGAAACCAACGAAGTGCATCGCGTACAGCGAAACAGATAGAGATACAATTTGAACGGAATAGTCACCACGAAATGCAGCGCGGTTGAGAAAAAGAGTTGAATCCAAAAAACAAGAAATATCTACTTAAAAATGTAGGCGGTTGGAAAAATTCAACCAAATTTTGATAGTTTCGTTCTGCAGTGGAAACAATCCCAGGTACCAAATTTCAGCTCTTTCTACTCGATGGGAGCTGCGAAAAAACCAGAAAAAAAAAATATATTATATATATATATATATATATATATATATATATATATATATATATATATATATATATATATATATATATATAATATCAGACATGACGAAAATCGTGGTCTAGGAGGTCTTAAACGGATTGGAAAAATACTCCCGCACATGACTGCTTTCCTTCGATACACTGCAATAGTATGTATTTTATGGGATTAAATACGACTAAAAATTCATCAAATCCAATTCTACTCTTTTTCATTCATTAAGAAAATTCAAACAAACAAGAAAGTGACTTTATTTCTCCTAGCTTCAATAATGTTAACTGTGAATGGATTTGTGTTCAAAATTAACTTGAATACATCTTTTCTGAATAGCAGAGTATCAATATTTCTCAGTATAACTAGGGTGACCATATGTACTCATTTTAATAGGACAGTACTTACTTTCTGCTTGCTGTCCTATTGTACTTAAAAGGTTCATCAAGTAAACCTAAATGTACTACTTTTTAGGACAGTAATTTAAATTTGACTCGAGTGGAACGTAACGTAGTTGCAGGCCCATCCAGGGAAAATTAACTACATACACATACTACGTACATAATCTTTTTTTTTTCATTAGAAGAAATTATACCTATGTTAATTTATTTTCTTATATTTTATAATAATTAATTTTTGTATTTTGTTCCTTGATTAAAATGTAATAAAATGATTACGTTTATTTCATTCATATTTCTTTTTATCCTTTATTTGAGCTTAAACGACATGAATTTCTCACCTTTTTTATCAATTACAATTTTTGTACTTTTTTTTCCTAAGAAAAATATGGTCACCCTAAGTATAACATATTGTCATAAACCACGATTCCATTTCCCTGTCGCCAAAGGAATATAGAACTTATTCATGTTTCCTCATACATGTATTATTGAATGCTAAGATGCAGTTTGGTTGTTTGCTTATTAAACCCTTCTTCTATCTGGCGTCTGGCCACAGCCTGACTTGCGTTGATCACGTCTCTATCTCCTTTTTTTTTAATTCTTGGACCTTGGAAGATTTACAGCCGGGACTAATCTAAGTGGATCTAATATCACATAATCGACGTGAATACTCATCTTGGTCGACATGCACATTCGAGAGACTCGTATAAGAACAGGACCTGTTGATGGCTTCCAGCTTCATCGTTCGAAGGGAAAGGGGCGATACGCCGCAGAGTTGGATTTGATTATTTTCGGACTACTCAAAAATTGATTTAAGTTTAATATACTGCGTACTCAATTGGTTGATATCTAGATAACTATAAATTAATAAAGATGACGTTTCCGTATTATCACAAATACTTATATTCGAAACCTTCGTTGTATTATATATATATATATATATATATATATATATATATATATATATATATATATATATATATATATATATATATATATATATATATTGTATAATTGTAAGTCAATTCTTTATGCTGATGACAGCAATTTCTTGGTTATATCAAAAAATATCGCATCCTGTATCCAGGCGGGTAGAGATGTGGTTTTGGCTGTAGATAAGTGGTGTAACGATAATGGTCTAATTCTGAATCATAGCAAGACTCAGGGTATCTTCTTTCGCGGCGGAAAGTCTGAGAAAGGCTATCCTGCCTCTCTGTGCCTTGGTAGCAGTACTGTCACCTTGGAGGAGTCAGTTAATTTCTTGGGTGTTACTCTGGACAAACATCTACGGTGGGATCATCATGCGGCTAAGTTGAGAAAGACTCTGAACTCTGCTGCTTATATGTTTATCATGATCAGAAGCAAGGTGGAAGCTGCAGTTATGAGAACTCTCTACTTCGCCAGTTTCCAATCTGTACTAGCATATGGAATTATCTTTTGGGACAGTTCGTCTAGTGCTGACGAAATTTTTCTCATTCAAAAAAGGGTATTGAGAATAATGTGCGGCTTGAGCTTTCGAGAATCCTGCGGCGGAGTTTTTAGATCCAACAGAATACAAACAGTGTTTGGTCTATTCATTTATGGTCTTTTAGTCTTCCTCAAGTTGCAGAAAAATTATTTTTCACCATATATCAATGAAAATAATACTAGGCAAGTTCATCCCTTCCTCTTTCCAATCCATGGTACTACTAGATTTGAAAGAGGACCTCTGTATATGGCCATGCGTTTATTTAATTTGCTTCCTAAGCATTTACAAGGTATTGAAGATTTTAGGTTGTTCAGAAATCGCATTTATAGTTTCATTTTGCGAACCTTATTCAATAAATGAATTTCTCCACGATCATCACAGAATTCGTCAATTCTGATATCAAATTTGATTACAGAATGCTGGAATTCTCTCTCGAGGTTGAAGAAATATTCTGCAACACCTCTGCCCCCATGCAATTTAAATGTATTTGCTTTCTCTCCCTTGTGATAGAATAATATTCTCACACTGGCTAGCAATAATAACATTAGCCTTGACGCAGTTGATTGTCATCGTAGTGACAAATTTGAGTAAGTGTCAAAATTATTGCTGTCACGTTTTAATTCGAAAATATAATAAGTACCTATTATTATGAATTTATGCAGTGGTTCAGAATCAGAGTGTGAAAATACACCATTACACTGGTCAATTGTTATCGGAGGACGTCGGCTACTGTGTTAGTGGATACAGGAGCAGATATGGAAACACTAAAAAGGCATGGGAGGTGGAAGTCTTCTCAAGTGCCAGAAGGATACATAGAAAATTCGGTGCAAAATCGAATAAATGAAGCAAATAAGTTAGTCTCATCAATTACTGGATCTAATACACCGCTAATCATGCCTTCCACTTCAAATTATGTGACTGTTAGTTCATCTTCTACAAACCACGCAATTGTTGAAAATTCTTCCAATAATACACCAGTTTTCATTTCGAGAACTGTACAAATATAACAATTAATACAAAGTAGAATGTTTCTTGAATTATTGAGTGTTTACCTAATATAATTGTGATTGAGTTCTGTAATATAAATTATCTTATGTTCGTTTTCATATAAAAATATATATTTAAAATTTTCGATCGTGGAGAAAGTATAGTCTGCTACTCGGTTAGAATGAAAATTCGTGATGCTCGTGGTTCCTCACGCTCGCCTTCAGCTCGCGCTCGGAACTTTTCCACTCGCATCGAATTTTCATTCTAACCTTGTTACAGAATATACTATTATTACATTTTGTAAAAAGTAAGTTTATTTTCATTTTGACTTGTCTCTATTTTATTCAGTGCAATGTTGTTATATCTGTAATGTGAATAATTGTTGAGATTAATAAATATTATTATTATTATATATATATATATATATATATATATATATATATATATATATATATATATATATATATATATAGATGTATCTGGAAAGGCTTCAAGGAAGTTACGTCCCCACTTTCCTCCTCCTCCCCACAGAATCTACATTCGTAACTTTCTGATGAACCTATTCTCATCAGATGCTTCCTGATACGACAGTGTCCTGTAAGGAAGTCAGTGGAGAGGTGTCATCTGTTCTTACTGAGATCCAGAAACCCTTTTTGTTGTTGTTTCTCTTTCGGTTTCCCTCTTTTCCCGAAACTCTCTCTTATAGTTGCATTTTCCTATATCACAGAAAGGTTCTGGTCCAGTAAATGGTGTTCGTGCTACATATAGGGAAAACTCCCTTGGGCGGGCACCAACGAGACCGGCTGAAAGTGACCGATCAAGAGGGAGTGCCCGCCTAAAATAAATATGAAGAAAAAATTTGTTTTTCAAGCCATATTACAATAGAATAACTTTTACAATTCAAACAAGTAGCATTCCAAATGTTACTCAAATAAATGCAAATCTTAAAACTGAAGGACATGACAACTAACATGAAATGAAATGACACTTCAATGACGCAACAATTCATATATTGTTGTTTGCCTACTCTTCTTCAAAGTGGCTTTCAAAAATCGTAATCTTCGGCAAACGTTTGAGCTGATTGGTTAAGGTAATAGCATCACTAATACTTGGGATAGCCTCTATTGGTACTGCAGCCTTATCGACATTCGAAAAGTTTGTGCATTTCAACTGAATTTACATCTAGGTTAGCAGCCTTTGTCTATGTTCATCTTTAATAGCTATAAGAAAATAAGTTAACTAATGAAAACTTTAGTAGGCCACAAACTGTATGCTACAAGATATATATATATATATATATATATATATATATATATATATATATATATATATATATATATATATATAAATTTATTTTGCTGGAAGGTTTATGAATGCATAAAGATTTATATGTTGCTAAATCGATAGTTCTTTGGAATCTTCAGATCGTCATATATATATATATATATATATATATATATATATATATATATATATATATATATATATATATATATATATATATATATATATATATATATATATATATATATATATATATATATATGACGATCTGAAGATTCCAAAGAACTATCGATTTAGCAACATATAAATCTTTATGCATTCATAAACCTTCCAGCAAAATAAATTTCAAAGACATTTGGCCGACGCGAAGATTTTGCATCTCTAAAATGTCGGGCAATAAACGGTGGCTTCTATTTATGGCGTGGGTTGCTATAATAGTCTGTTTTTCCATTAAAATAGTATTTCAAATATTCTCTATATCTGGTAACGACGAAACGACCTACCACTCAATTATATATCATATTATAATAATAATTATTATTACCTATTATAATGTATATAATTCTTGATTTTTATTCGAACATTAATGGGCTTTTCTCTTCACAAAAAAAATTACACCTAATTCAATAAGTAATTTTTCACAAAAAAAACTAATTTGAAAAAACAATCTCATATATGAAAAGAGAGTTTGTATGTCACGTATGCAGTTGGTTCTTCAGATCCTGTTCTCATTGAGTTTTTTAATGGCGATATATAAATATTCTGTTTATAGTACCTACAGCTTCAGTTCTGTGTAAATTATGAAAAGATAATAAGATATAAATGACCTGTGTGAGAAATCGACTAATTGATATTAGTTTTCCGTGTTCAACCGATATGATTTTCTATTTCACTGTTCTCTCGGCATTCTCTCGATTTAAAATATGTTCAATATAATTTGGTCAGCTTATCACATCGTTTATAAGAAAGACACTTGAGCAACTGGCCTAGATGCTTGGATCCTTACTCATGACGTGAAACTTTCAAGTAGCATTTCTCGAACTGCATAGATCATAGAATATCATACATTCAGACCAGGATGTCTAAAAAACATTATACTAGACGTTAAAGGCTAAGTCTCTCTTTAAGAATATCTACTGTTTTGATAATTTTAAAAAACTTGAGCAGCAGAGGTAGATCACTAAGGTCGTATATTGCGCGCGAAATGCATCGCTTCGAGATACGATTCTAAGAATTGAATTATATTTTGAAAAATCAAGCTTAAATAGCAAACAGAATCAAAAAGTAGAAAATAATTCAGTTTATCAAAAAAAACTTTGCGAAGTGCATCGTGGTTGAGGAAAAAAGTTGAAACCAACGAAGGTACAAATTTCTTGTCATCTTGTCAAAATTGATTTAGAAATAACCCTTGAGAAGTCACACATATTAATTTCATTCCATATGAAAGACCTTACTAGAGTAAGGCCAGAGTAAGGTCTTTCATATGATTCTATTTAAAAATAAATTTAAACTTTTTTAGACAGGAGTAATTTCCTATATCATTCGTCTTCATAATATATTTTTCAAAGAAAACTAGTTTGTTAGGATATTAACCTATTCAATTAAATTTATACTATTTTAATTATTTCCACTATTAAGTGCAACTATTATGGCCGTTTTAGGACTCAAAACATCAAAGAGTAAATGAACGAAGTAAATAGCAAATCATATTTTCACAAATTTCGTTAGCTTTATACGTATTTAATTGGAAATTATATTTGACAATATTACGAATGACGAATATAAGCCTCACAACTCGTGTACACGTTCAAAAAAAACTGTAGAAAGTTACCTTAATCCGGCCCTGTCGCTTGTAATGGAATGCGCTTTCGCAGATGATCGGATCTTATCGGTGGAATGCGGCGGCCTGCTGGGACCATGCGGCGTAACACAGGTAGCAAGGCAGCAACACGCGGCCGTGCTCCTCTGTCCCTTCGACCCCTGCCCGAGCTTCTGCGCTCGTAACCGCAACCCGCCGAGATCCTACGCGTATTACGAATTACGGAAAGAACGACAGGTCGGAGAGACGCAGATGCCCCGCTGTCATCTAGCGGGTTTTGACTTTTTCACCTTGCTCAGCGTCTGCAACATGCAAGTAGCGAAGCGCGCGCGAATTACGCTGGCCAAGCTTGTATGAAAGCTGTGCGGTTCAGGACTTTGGGTCATTCCTAAAGTGACCACATTTTCATTTACACAAAGCGGGACAAATGGGATGAAATGAAAATTATAATTTAGCTATGAAAGTTGACCAATAAAAAAAAAATTTTTATTGTAGGTACACATTCATATACTTGTCTATAAATATCATACAAAAATGTATTTATTACTGGTAACTATAAAAATATTTATAAAAAACAATAATTTGAACATTATGATTTTCAATTAATTTTTGATTTGAAAGAAATTATGATTTTCTTCCACAGTCCTATTTTTGATCTGGGCGAATACTTTGCAAAATATTCGGATCATTTAGTAAAATGTAGTGAAATTTCTAACATGAATTGGTCAAATTATATTTTATCCTTAGTATAGATTTTAAAGTTTTGATGTTCAACTGCGTTTTTTCAGTTGTCCATATTTTATTGAATACTTAAAAACACGTAATGTTGCTGTATTTGTTCCTGAAAGGGAGAGCGCGTATTCTACAATTTTTCAAAATATTTTGAACAGCAATATTCTGTTTAAAATGAAGGAATAACTGCGTCCATTTTTTACCTGTTTCCACAGTTGCAGACAACCAACATTTAATTTTTTTTTATCAGTAACATATATTTGTGCCAATGACACCTCAAAAAGATCATATTTGCAAATATTATTTTTCGGAAAAAGGTTACTAGAATATACTAGATTTTGTCAAATATTCCCATAAATATCTCTTTTTGAATGTCACCCAATGAAAATTTTTAAAATCCTCGAATTGAACTGCCCATTTCAATATATTCGAAGCAGTTATTATATGCACTATAATAATTAATGAATAGTAGTTAGAATGTTATTACAGTACATTTAAAATAAGAAATGTGGATATTTTTTAAAAATCGGCGGGACGCGGGACTATCCTACAAAAAGCGGGACTGTCCCGCCAAAATCGGGACGTGTGGTCACTTCAGTCATTCCATCTATGAATTCGAACTCCTTGGACTGGTATCGGTGTTGAGAGAAAATTTATATTTATCATAAAACAATTATCTGTGAAATAATCGGAATACATAGATTTATGTAATGTAATATGAATAAAGCTAAGATATATATAGACATATATATATATATATATATATATATATATATATATATATATATATATATATTATATATATATATATGATATATCAGTGCCGGATTTACCAATAGGCTGGAGTAGACTGCAGCCTATAGGCCACCACCAAAATTGAAATTTTAAAACTTTTAGAGATGAAATTTTGAAATTTAAAAATTAAGTTAAACCTATATGCCTGGAGTTCAATACTCACACAACTAGAGACAGGTTAATATACAGTTGGGAAAGTTAAGATATATTTCTTAAACGATGAAAAGTAAATTCATCTCGAAATTCAATTATTGTTTTTCGCTATATTATATACATTTAATAATCTATGACCCTCAATTCATACTAAAGTATAAAATCACAAGATTTTGGGATTTTCGTCCCCTTATCGAGGCACCCAACACTTCTCAGTGTTTTCAGCCTATAAGTCCGAAAAATGTTAACCAACAGTGAAATATATATATATATATATATATATATATATATATATATATATATATATATATATATATATATATATATATATATATATATATATATATATATATATATATATATATATATACACACAAGGTTTCCGGTAAACCTTGTACAATATTGGAACTAGTGATAGATCAGGTCATGACTAGTCAGAATATCAGAATTTCACCTCAGTTGACATCTCACATCTCACCGCTTTCGAAATAATGGGAATTTTTTGAATTCCTGGAAATTAGCTACCTGACCTTGAATTTTTGAGTGCCATATGTACATTATTAAGACTAAAATATCTTTGCTGCTGAAGATTATTTATGAGCGATGCTTTCAGACATCTAAAACAGTTTTTGGAGGAAAAGGGGGGGAAAATACATGCGATTCTAGAAATTTAGAAAATGCTCATTATCTCTAAAACGATGATATTCTGACATTCTGACCAGTCATGACCTGATCTATCAACAGTTTCAATATTGCACAAGGTTTACCGGACACCTTGTATATTTATTATGATTTGGACATTGCCATCGATTGATATGTGAGACTGACGAGTGTCTAACAAGACCGAAGCAGCCTATCACTTCATTCCTTTGCAGTGGCCATATCGTATTTTTAACATTTCACTCTTGGAGGTAGAAAGAAAATAATTTAAGATTGCCGAGCGTTACTATATATACATTAAATTTTAGCTCAGAACGTGCCATTTTACGAAGATTTCTTTTTTTCTAGAAGTATATATAATCTAGGAAAAAAAGAAATGTATTTTTGAATTTCTTTTTGTAATTATAAATTCATCATCTACTCGAGAAAATATCTGGCATATAATGTAAGGGAAAATTTTTCTTTTGGATATATAATGAAGTTGCTGTACTATTGAGTTATTTATTAGGTCCATCATAAGAAATACCTATATTTGAAATGGGAGGTGGGTGATTTCAGTTGTAAAATATTGTCAAGCATGCCCTACCTCACTAAATGATTGTTTACACATAATTGAGTTATGAATGCAGTTCTCCTAAGAAGACAGTCGTTCAATATATTATGTATTCAAAACTAACCGAATATAAATATTTTTATATATATATATATATATACATACATACATATATATATATATATATATATATATATATATATATTTATATATATGATAAGGTGATAAGGGTTCGGAACGGATAAAAAGGCCTTTTTTTAATAAGTGTACTTCATTTATTCCTGTCGACGTTTCGATTACAATTTCGCAATCTTCATCGGGACACTGCAATTATGAGCTTACTGTTACACAATTTCAGAAATAACTGTCTTAAGACTTACCAAATAGTTGAGGTTAATAAGTAAGTAACATGGCAAGGAACAGAATCATAGTTATAACTGTTTAAAAACTTGTCAAACATTTACGAAATTTGTAAAACATGGAACACAAAATGAGTGGACAACACCACGACAATAATTTTTTCTTTAACAGCAAGAATCAACAATTTTTCTCACTCACAATTTTCTTCTACCAAGTATCAGCCAACATTAAAAAGTTTGGTTAGAGTTCGCAGTCAAATTTTTGGATACTTTTTCTTTTTCTTTTTTTTTAATTTTTTGTTCAGTCTACTAATCTAAATTAGCCGACACCTGATGTTGGTTGATCTTATTGTGACATATTGAATATGAATAAATACTGCTTATATTTTTAATGTCAGACCGTGAATTCATCGTTAAGGGGTTACTTTTTATATGTTGTATTTCTAAGAATGTTCTCTTACTCAGATTCCTCTCAAAATCCAGGATTGCCACATTCTCAAAATCTACGTCATGACCTGTATTCCTAATATGTTCTGCTAAAGCACATATTTTGTTAGGATATTTTGCATCACTTTTGTGTTGTGTTAAACGTTTTTTTAGCTGTTGCGAAGTTTGTCCCACATAACTTCTTGTGAGTTGTGTTATGTGGGACAAACTTCGCAACAGCTAAAATAACGTTTAACACAACACAAAAGTGATGCAATACAGGTCATGACGTAGATTTTGAGAATGTGGCTATCCTGGATTTTGAGAGGAATCTGAGTAAGAGAACATTCTTAGAAATACAACATATAAAAAGTAACCCCTTAACGATGAATTCACGGTCTGACATTAAAAATATAAGCAGTATTTATTCATATTTGATATGTCACAATAAGATCAACCAACATCAGGTGTCGTCTAATTTAGATTAATAGACTGAACAAAAAATTAAAAAAAAAGAAAAAGAAAAAGTATCCAAAAATTTGACTGCGAACTCTAACCAAACTTTTTAATGTTGGCTGATACTTGGTAGAAGAAAATTGTGAGTGAGAAAAATTGTTGATTCTTGCTGTTAAAGAAAAAATTATTGTCGTAGTGTTGTCCACTCATTTTGTGTTCCATGTTTTACAAATTTCGTAAATGTTTGACAAGTTTTTAAACAGTTATAACTATGATTCTGTTCCTTGCCATGTTACTTACTTATTAACCTCAACTATTTGGTAAGTCTTAAGACAGTTATTTCTGAAATTGTGTAACAGTAAGCTCATAATTGCGGTGTCCCGATGAAGATTGCGAAATTGTAATCGAAACGTCGACAGGAATAAATGAAGTACACTTATTAAAAAAAGGCCCTTTTTATCCGTTCTGAACCCTTATCACCTTATCATATTATCATAATACGGAGGTATTCTGGTCAATTAAATATATATATATATATATATATATATATATACTCAGATGAAGTGTTACTGGGTATTAGGGTTTATTGATGTTCACTTAGAAATTATTCAAAATTTCAATTCCATTCTTGTTTACGTTTACGTTTCGGCTAGTTTCCAAGCCTTTTTCAAAACTATAAAAATTGCAAAACAAAGAAAACTTTCAATATCATCGCAATATATATATATATATATATATATATATATATATATATATATATATATATATATATATATATATATATATATATATATAATATGTATATAATATATATATATATATATATATATATATATATTGTATATATGTATATGTATATATATATATATATATATATATATATATATATATATATATATAATAGAGTTTGAATCACGGGAATATTCGGTCTATTGAGTAAAATATATGTTTATAAACACATTTATTCAAAAAATTCTCAATATTTCAACACTTTTTTGTGTCTTCTTCAGGAGAAATCAAGCTAAAATACAACAAAAATAATGATAAAAAACATAAAGTAATGAATATAAAAATTAACCTTACTTACAATTAGAGGTAAAATGATGATTTAATAACTATAATGGACATATTGCGTGTAACTTATAATTATTAGGACCCTTAGTCAACATTAATACTATGTGGAATGAGAGGCTCGAAATTAAGAATCGTATGCTCTCTTGAAATTTCAGATACCGGTCTCCAGATGTCAATGTTATCATTCAAAAACAATGAGGTGTGGGGGACAAATGATATTGATTTTATTTTAAAATATTCGTGTAAATTACGCTCAAATTGTCTATATCTGCCTTGGAGTTGATTGTATTGCTGGTGTTATGTATGTGCGCCATTTCCAAGAATAATCTCTTTTTGTAATTATTTTCACGATCTAAAATTTTAACATTTTCATAATCAAAATTGTGGTCAAAATCCTGAAAATGACACGCCAATGCACAAGATCTTTTGCCAATACGGCTGTCACTTTTGTGTTGTATAATTCTTTGTTTTAAGTTTTGTTTAGTCTGTCCTATATAACATTTGTCACATCGATCACACGGTATCTTATAAACAACATTGCAATTAAATAATAATGGAGTGCGATCTTTGGTCTTTGAAAACAAAGTTCTTATGGATTTTGTATTGTATCTTGCTATTTTAACACCTCCCATCCGAGAAAAACCCTTGATAACTGTTTCAGATAAACCTCTGATGTACGGTAGCTTCTTAAATTTAATAGTTTCAGATAAAGTATTGTCAGTGGCTGAAATGTTGTTTGCATTGCAATATAATAAACCCTTCAACAACTTCCTTGGATATCCGTTTTTTAAAAATAAGTGTTCTAATTTCTTTAAATTACTTTTTACAAATTTTTTATCTGAGATATGGATCACCCTGTTTTTTACTTGTATAACAACATTAGTTTTCTGATTGATTGGATGGTTTGAAAAGTAATTGAGGTAGCGTCCCGATGAGGTCGGTTTTTGATACCAATCCAATATAATGTTATTATTTTCTGTTCTAATTAATAATGTGTCTAGAAAAGGCACAGCGTTATTATTTTCTCTTTTTTATCATTATTTTTGTTGTATTTTAGCTTGATTTCTCCTGAAGAAGACACAAAAAAGTGTTGAAATATTGAGAATTTTTTGAATAAATGAGTTTATAAACATATATTTTACTCAATAAACCGAATATTCCCGTGATTCAAACTCTATTTTGTATCAATAGGTCGTGATAATACTTATTTATTAAATATATATATATATATATATATATATATATATATATATATATATATATATATATATATATATATATATATATACATAGATTATTTTTATATATACTTCTCTAGGTTGAAATTTCTTTTTTACAGATTTCTATTACTGCCATTTTATTGTTTGGAAAATATCTTTTTATTGAGCTTACATATAATGAATATTAATTGAGGACGATAGAAAATGTCGATTTGATTTTTATGTTAATTACTATGAGAAAAATTCATCTCATAGAATTCCCCATAAAATGATAGATGTCTAGTTGGAATTTGCATTTCGCAATACGGTATATTTATGTATATTCCTTGTTATTTGGATATGGCATTCTTTCATGGAAACATTCTATGAAAAGTCACAATGATTACGTACTTACTTCATGAATTCATAAGAATACACAACCATGATATTTAATGAAGATATAGTCTTATGAAATGAATTGAACTATCGTTTTTGTATAAGACAGATATAATTATTAGAACAGAAAATTCAAGAATTAATTTGTTGTAAAATATTATTTTATTTTGTACGAGACAACACATAGAATAGATAGAATCTATTGGAACAGAATATTCAAGTGAACATGTTTTGCACAGCTCCATTTTCCTTCGAAGTACATTTCACAAAATACGAGCCCGAGACTGATTTTGAGCTAAATAGAGAGCGATTTCGTGTTTCTATGTATAAACTTCGAAATGAATGTCGAAAACTCAAGATTTCAACGTGATTACTGATATTCTGATTCAGAAATCAACAACTTCTTTAAATTGTCGGTTCCATGATGGCGGGTACTCGATTTATTGAAAACAGCTTCCGTATAATCTGATGAAAAATATTTACGAACCTGTTTTGAGTCCATCTGCCCGGTATTGTTTTTGAATCGCTCCGGGCAAATTCTTGAAACGAATAAAATGCCGGCTCCGGATGATCGTGGAGCCTGCTCGGCACATTTTCGGGTTTTTTTTGTTCTTTCCTTTCTTCATACATTGACCGTCGAAATAACCCAGGCTCCTTGAAGACCGTGAAGACTTTGCAAAATGTAATTTCGCGTAGCGAATATTAGGATATCTAACATCTAAAAATGCACTGTAAATTTTTTTCGGTTTTTTTCATTCTTTCCTTTCTTCATACATTGACCGTCGAAATAACCCAGGCTCCTTGAAGACCGTGACGACTTTGCAAAATGTAATTTCGCGTAGCCAATATTAGGATATCTAACATCTAAAAATGCACTGTAAATTTTTTTCGGTTTCTTTCATTCTTTCCTTTCTTCATACATTGACCGTCGAAATATCCCAGGCTCCTTGAAGACCGTGACGACTTTGCAAAATGTAATTTCGCGTAGTCAATATTAGGATATCTAACATCTAAAAATGCACTGTAAATTTTTTTCGGATTTTTTCATTCTTTCCTTTCTTCATACATTGACCGTCGAAATAACCCAGGCTCCTTGAAGACCGTGACGACTTTGCAAAATGTAATTTCGCATAGCGGGAATATTAGGATATCTAACATCTAAATATGCACTGTAAATTTTTTTCGGTTTTTTCATTCTTTCCTTTCTTCATACATTGACCGTCGACATAACCTAGGCTTCTCGAATGAAAGTTCTGTGTAGCTCCTCCTCATTACAAAGGGTTTTGTAGTCCATTATTTGTAGGAATTTCTACACTGTTTTCCTTTGTTAAGTTGTTGCTTAGTTTCAACCAGCTCAATAGATTTACTTTGTTATAAAACTCACTTCTATAACTATAATTTTTTATTGTTTATGATGGCACAGTTTTCTACTCTCCGGACTTCATTTGTCAGGGGAATTGTATGAATTTCTGTTTTTCAGATAATTGTCATATGAAATATTGTAAGATTGAATACTGAAATTTGTAGGGAGTAGGTTTTTTTAGTCGTACTTTCCCCGAAAATAATAGACTATTGCACTATATGGAAAGTCAACAGTGAGTGGTTTTTTTTAACCGTTTAAACCCCTTGGATCACATTTTCGAAATTTCTTTGATGTCTGAAATATATATATATATATATATATATATATATATATATATATATATATATATATATATATATATATATATATATATATATATATATACAGGGTGTTTTTTAATTGAATGTAAATAATTTAGGGGGTTAATTTTTGGCCTATTTTAAGACGAAAACTTGTGAACGTATGTTCTAAACGTACTAGTTTTTTAGATACAGGGTGGTCAAGTTTTGGAAAATAAACCATAATATTTGTTATTTGTTTTTCCGATTTTGTAAAACAATGTTGTAAAGTTTAGGAACAAAATACAAAAAAAAATTAAATAAATTTGTTTGTTCGATGCACCAATTTTTTCTAACAAAATTTAATTTCCTGCAATGTGATAATGTTATGATTATGCAGAGAATCAGTTTGAATTTTTTGAGCGAAAACCATGCGTCGCTCGAAGGAAACTCAAGAAATCAAATTTGTTCAAAACAGAATATACATTTTAAAAATAATTTCGTTTTAAGAAAAATCAGTGGCGTATCATAAATGTTTGCTGAAGTATGCAAGGCAAATTCTGCATGAACGCCACTGGTGGAAAATTTGAAAATTATGACGCATCAAAAAATGCACATTGATGAGTAGTACTCCAAATTTGATTAAAATATTTTTTGTGGTTTTGAAGTTATAAATAAACAATGATTTATTTTCCTAAACTTGACTACCCTGTATCTCAAAAACTAGGACGTTTAGGACATACGTTATTAAAAAACACCCTGTATATATATATATATATATATATATATATATATATATATATATATATATATATATATATATATATATATATATATATATATATATATATATATATATATATATATATATATATATATATATATATATATATATGTCAGCGGAAGATGATAAGATCCGCAAGTCTATAAATTTCCTAGGAAATTTATAAACCTTCGTAGGATTCTAAACGAGAGATAAATTTTATTGTTTTACGCCCACATTTTCGCAAATTTATCAATTGGCGACGTCTCGTGGTAAATTTATAAACTAACGGATATCCATTCGTAAGATTCTAAACGGTTCGACCAATCACAGAAGAGCTTTTAATTTTACGCTTCTTCAAAATACGGCAAATAACACACTGCTCTCTGATTGGTCGATGTTGACAGTCTATCATTTTAATGACATTTTCAATTTTTTCCTCAGTCCATTCCGACTTCTTACTATTTTGGTCATGGCCACTATAAAACATTAGTAGCTCTGTGGTAAATTTCACTTCGTCAACAAATTTTTTGGCATTTACCGCACTATCTTCACCATTTTGGCTGTCCACAGCTTCTAGGTCGCTCATTATGGGTCTAGTTTAGTAACCTTAGCAAAATAAAACTATTTTCACAGTTCCAACATTAAAAACTTTACAAAAACACACGAGCAAACGGTTTGTTTATGTTTCGGCCGTGGAGAGGAAGGAGATGGAACACGTGACTTATTCAACCAATCAGAGCGCACATGGCGTTTGGTTATTGCTTACTTATTATTTATATATATATATATATATATATATATATATATATATATATATATATATATATATATATATATATATATATATATATATATATATATATAGTATTGAGATGAAATTAACAAACATTATTATTTATTATTTTCATAAAATTTATTTTCTATTAAAATTATTAACTCCCTTTGAGTTACAAATGAATCCGAAAATAATATAATATCGACTCATTAGTATTTTCATTGAATAATCTCAATTTTTCCATTCGAGTTTATATCTATAACCCTGAAATGTTGATTTTGAAATGCACTTCATGTTAGACACGCTACGGAGATCCCAAATAGGATGATCTTCTTTGTCGTTCCCCATAACCAAACTAACCAGATGGTCTTCTCGAAGTAAATAATTGCCTCGGCCCAGACAAGGCGTCCCAGCATTCCATTCTTTTTTCAAGAGAACGCCTGAAGAATTCTGAAACGGCTCCAATGGAACTTAATATTATATTAGGTTATTTACTTTTAATAGATGTGGAATGTTTGGTTAGACTTTTTTATATCCGGCGATATGCATGGCTTTCTTGATGATATTAATTTTACGATCTTCAAATGGAATGGAATATGGTATTCCCATTATATAACCGACTTTGTTTCGAAACGAGAATTGGAATAGAGAATTCTGCTTTGATCTCGTTCACGCACGAAGTAATAAGTAATGAAACATGGTAGCTAACTATAACATTTTGAAGTGAAAAGTACTTCGGTAATAGTTTATCCGGAGAAGGGTAATTTTGCGGTAACAATTTGAATTCTTCAACAATACTGGACGTTCAGGGTTGCCAGATGTGTTTGAAAATAGGCAATATACTGCTATTTCACCATGCAACCGAACATCAAAGTGAAATCAATTTGAATAATGAAACATACAAACTGAAAGATCATATTGAATTCCTTGAAAAATTCATAGATGCTCAACTGGAAATATCACATTGATGTCACATGTAAAATCTCATCGTATGTTTATGGCCTAGAAGTTGTGTATCGATAACTGAATCCCAACGCGTTTAAAACAATATATAATGCTACAGCAGAATCGAAATTGAGATTTGGAATATTTTTTTTTTTGATGAGGAAATTTGTCATCACTGTTCATCCTTCCAAATAATGGCATCAGAACAATCTTCAACTAGGTGAATGGAATCATGCCGTGGAATTTTCAAAAGGAGTAAGATGTTGACCATCTATGCTATATATGCCCAAGAATGTCTCTTATTTCTTAATAAGAACAAAGAACTGTTTTCCCAACATTCCAATTCACAGAAACTGAATTTCAATATAAAAAACTCCAATTATGCATATCTCATCCACACCTAAGGAAAACCCAAAAGCAAGTTGAATTGATGCTTGAAACTAAGCAATTCGTTACCACAAACAATCCAGAGGGAAAAAAACTTACAAGAAATACGAAAAAGCTGTTCATGATTATTTTGTGCAAATTGAGCTCATATAAACTTGAAGATATTTTGTGAATAATCTATTAAGTTGGCACAAGTTTAATCGTACTCTAATTTATGCAGGATTAATTTAAATAAAGAAATTAGTTATTTAAAAAACTGGACTATGTCGGGATACTAATAGAAGTGATTGGAAAGTGACAAGGGGTGACAACCTAGAATAAAATCTCTTAAATTTTCAATTAAATACTCAGTTAATTGAAGAAAAAAATCAAATCTCATGAATAATTTTCAAGTTTCTAAGTTTTCAGTATTAATTAAAACAAATAAAAGTTATCTTTCAGTCAAAAGTATATTTTTTTTCATGATGTGCATATATTTGATTAAATGAAGATAAACTATAAGTATGCTTATGCATATAGTGTTGAAATATTTGATGTAGAAAAACTTTCTTTTTGTTAGACTCAACTTAAAAAAATTATATTTCAAATAAAAACATATTTTTCTTATCAACAAAATAATAAAATCAGAGGTTAAACATGCGAAATAAAAATAATTTATTATGACTCTTCGTTCTTTTGGATTGTTTTTATCTTACTAAAATTCCTTTAAAAAATAAAGTTTTCCAAGATTTTTGAAAATACCGGACTCTATGGTTCGGGTTTTAAATTTTTCCCATGGACAAAGCATAAGAAAATCGAACTGTCCGGATGAATACCAAATACCTGGCAACATTGCAGACATCATGATAAAATGATATTAAGGAAATGTTTCGGATAACTTCATTTTATTTCGTCAGCTTACATCAAATTAGCATATTTTGCATCCAAATTAATAATAAATTATCTGGACGTGAATGTTATATTCATGATAGAACGCCATTTTCATATGCTTATCGATTTCTTATATTATTTATCACTAGAAGTACAAAGAACTTACCTGTTTTCGTCTTATGGATTGAAGAAATCAGATGAAACAGTATTAAAAATATACATTTGAAAGCACATTACTTGAGAAATAGTTGAGTATAAATCTATTTGAAAAAATCAATATTTTGTCATATTCAAGGTTTTGGTGAAGGGTTTTTTTCTCATGGTGTTTGAGGATTTGCGTGCGTCCATAGCTCATTCAGATTCAATTAATAGAAGGTTAACATTTTTTGCGTGTGTTAAGTTAATGTTAGGGAAGTGCTAAGCGCCACTATTTTATAATGCAGAGATTCCATGTTTCTTTTTTGGTTTTGACGTTTTGCTCACCTCCACACCACCTCCAAATTGACTTAAGGGGTTAAGAATGTAAACCCGAAGAAAATAAAGGGAAATACGACCCCATGCTGCTCACGCTTTTCGTTTGCAACTGTCGAAAGTAATAAAGCCATTTAGCAGAAATGAATCGTGTTTAGAAGACAGAATGCCCAATTTTGTAGCAATAGGGTTGAAAGTTTGTATCTAGGTAGTTTTGTATGATATCTTGGATGGGATTGGTTTTGGTTCGAATGGGTTGGGGGGTTGACCTGGGGGAAGAAATAAATCTTGTTTACATGATAAAGGGCGTAATTTTGGAGCAATAGGATTGAAAGTTTGTGAGTAGGTAGTTTCCTATGATATATTGAATGGTATAGGTTTTAATGCGAATTGGTTGACCCCCCAGGGAAATAAATCTTGTTTATACGATAGAAGGGGAAATTTTGGTACCATAGGGTTGAAACTTCGTAGGTAGGTATTTTCGTAAGATATCTTGGATGCTATTCATTTCTATATGAATTGGTTGGAGGGTTGATCGGAGGAGGAAATAAATCTTGTTTCCACGATAAAGGGCGCAATTTTATAGGCAAATAGGGTAAAAAGTTTGTAAGTACGTAGTTTCGTATGATACCTTGGATATGTTTGGTTTTGGTACGAATTGGTTCGGGGGTTGATCCTCCAACCCCCGGGGAGGAAATAAATATTGTTTTCCGTCGACCTCTAAATAAAAGCTTACTTTAACTTACACGCAATTGATCATTAATGACCCATTTTAATGTGCAATTTCTCCTATTTTAATGTATGATTGTCATGGGCAACCAAACACAGAAGTATTCAGCACGGAATAGTTGAATTATTCTGTGTCTGTACTGTTATTCCACAGAGAAAAGGAATTCATAATTCAAATCGAAAAATTTAACTCTACAGAATAAAGTAGAAACTGCGGAAAAATGTTTATGCAATAATCGTTCGAAAGTAAATAACACTTCAGCTTTCACCAGTTCCACATATTCCTTATCGGATATTGTAGGTAATGTGAACTATTTAGAATGTCACATGTCTAATATTCCATCTATGAATTTCTCAAATTGTTCCATCGGGAGCATAAATATAAATATATCGAAATGAACATAGAAATTTATATTGTGTCAAGTGTATCTGTCATGCAAAATAAAAATTTATTTCAATCAAGAATTTATACTCAATTCATGATGAGGTCGACGGAAAAATCTTGTAATAAACTCGTTTATTAATGTAGCGATTAATGGTCTCGAACTATATCTCAACCATTAATTGCTGTCATTAATAAACTAGTTTATTAAATAACTATTACACAGTAGAAGGCGCATTTTTTTTTAATTTGGAAAAAAAATCATAATTTAATGAATATATTTTTAAAATTGGATACGTTTTGAAAACCTGCTCTTCTAATGCAGCCCGCTGCGATAGAGTTTTTTCAAATTTAGTTGCAGAGTGATCTGAGATCACTGGAATAATAAATCCGAATTCCATAATATAAATTGTATATTTAATAATAATAATAATGAATAATATTTATTGCATAATAATATTTCAATTATAAAAATGGTTAGAGCATTAAAGGCAATTTAATTTTGAATTTTGAATATAACCAAATCATTAAAATACGTAATGAGAACAAGAACAAAAAATATAACAGAAAATATAAAGAAAACAAAAAAACAGGAGAAGTTCCACTAGAAGCTAAATACTGTTATCAAAAGTGAATTTTCTCAATTTCTTTTTGAAAATCCCAATAGAAAAATTATTGACCAGGTTCTGAGCCATATACTCGAAACAACTCTCATACTGTTCTGTGCTTAGGTATACTATACTGATACGTGTTTCTAATATTTTTATTATTCAATAATTTTCAACATAATATGGATATAAATATAAAGTTAATAGTTGTATAGAGCTGTGCTGATACGAAACTGAAATTTATCAATCGTCATTCCGAAAATTTAATAGATCAATATGAAAAATTATATATATATATATATATATATATATATATATATATATATATATATATATATATATATATATATATATATATATATCTAGATTCTAGTTTATAAGTTGATAATTTTTGACTTTTTTATTACAGCTATATTAGAACTATCGTTAAAATGATTCATCTTGTACTAAAAATGTAATGGATTTTTTTTGTTCGTCCTAATGTCTGTTTTGTGTTTAGTTAAGCTTTCAACGCACAAATAGCAACAAATCATAATGCATAATAGAAGGAATTCCTCTCCGCATTCCTTTAATCAAAATTCTTCTAGAAACCAAGGTAATCCCCAAATCCTTCAAGCGCGAGCCAGCAGAACAATGCCATATTTGCCAGGGGCCTTTTATTAAAACCCGACTCGACCAGTGGCGCACGAGTAATGTGCTTGGCGAAACTAAATATTCGATAAAGAACAATTTTGAAACTTCTATTATATATTGAACAGTTTATACTATACATTGTGTACTCATTACGAAACTCCTGAATAGATACTAAGAGAGCGAATTAGATATTTTGAAGTTAATTAAGTAATTCAAGTACCTACTACAAGCTTATATTTTCAGTCAAATGAGTAATGATTTGATATAATTCTGAAAATGGGTGCACTGACTAATACGCATGTTAGAGAATATATGTTTTCAGTTATTTCATATACTTTTTATGAATAACTTATTTCATCAATTTTGAAAAGTACGTTGAACCAAGTGAATGATACGCCACGAATTTGAACAAGAAAAGTTCATAGATATTTGAGCATTTCAATTAAACACTCAAATGCAACTAGTAATGCCAATAATTCCTTGTTTCTTCACGCTGCAATGGTCAATTATTGTGGTATCATGACAAAACACTATAACATAACATAAGAACAGCTGGGTCGATATTTTAATAACTCATCAGTGATGTACACCCGACACCCGAGTGATCTGTCAAATCTCTTATTGTTCCCTAACTGATATTCATATATTCATATATAGTAGGGGAGCCCGAGATGCTAAATGGGGATTTACTCGAGCGTCTTGGGGACCTTTTGGATTGTGAAGATTAGATGCTAAAACGAAAAAAAGGTTATATGATGTATGCCATTTCGGTGGGGGGGGGGACGTGTGCAGATCTTCAAAAATGTAAAAAAAAATCGTTATATAGATTTACTCGAGCGCATCAGATATTAATAGTTTATTCACCCCACATCGTCTCTGATAACGAAGATAAGTTAATCTGCCGGTTTGCATGGCGGGAGTGACCCTACGAGATCAAAACTCAACGGCGATATTCAAAAATGCAAAAAAAAAATCTTGACATTTCCTTCAAAATTAAAATTTAACCGTGCTCGAGAATGTCAAGGTGACGTTTTCTTTTTGCAACCTTTTTAGTCTCCTATTTCCTCATGCCAAGTGCGAATCGTCAGATTAGTGAAATGCATACTCTTCTGCATGTAATTAACTCACCTTGCCTTAATCTAACGCGTTCGAGTTAGTCGAACGATCGATTTTTTTTTACTAATCTGATCGGCTGCCCTAGAGGAACGCCCCCATATTGAGGGTTCATGTATGGTGGGGATACTCAACAGGGTGCAAGGTTTCCCCCAATTTGTTATTCTGCCGCGCTCGAGTAAATCCCAAAATCCCCGCTTGGGCTCCCCTACTAATAGGTACTAATACTTCGGACAGCAGCGCCATTGTAGCAACGTTGCCAACTCCAACGATTCTTGAGTTGGAGTGATTTGTCACGTCCTTAAGGTTTGAGGAAATCTCGGTGTTGAAACTCATATGGCCTGCCCACTTAGAAAGTTATTCGATAATTTTCAATTATCAAACGGCTGTCCATCTTCAATGTGCCCGAGAGGTTTCTTTAAGTTTCTTGGAGCTGATAAGTGTGTCTTCATTAAGTTAGTTTAAAGAAAAATAATATGAATCACATAAAGTGAACATGGAAAATTCTTCAATAATTTAAAAGTTTTCAAGCAATCTTCCAAGGGAGCTGGTTATATGTATTACGCGAAGAGATTTCTACATTCACAATCCAACAGTGAATTATAGAAATCGTCAAGTCTCCCTGACTCAAAATCTGCATACAGCTGTTTCGACCTTATTATATCTCATCAGTGACTCGGAGTGAAATAACTAATTTCTAATTGCTCCCCAATACAACTAGTGACCGGGCTACTATCTGGATAATAACACCCTCCACAAAGGATATTTGAATTAAACAATTCACCGCTTAGATAAAAAATGCAAAATTCTTTCGGGAGAATACATAACTTCCTGACATGAAATGTATACTCTGCAACTGTGGCGTATGGGTTCCAAAGCACGCTAATTTATCGTTTTTAGAAACTCTGGACATACTCACTCATTCCATAAATACTGGTCGCGAAATTCGATATATTCAAAATCGAATCATAAAAAATATACAAGTTGACCATGGTCAATTTAATATACTACATAAAGTGAAACAACAATTCACCGATGAATTGTTGGTTTCCAATATCCTTGATAGAGGGCGCTCTGGGTTGTTATCCAGATAGTACCTCGGTCGCGATTTGTATTGGGGAACAATTAGAAATTCTTCTATTCACTCCGAGTCAAATAAATTGCACTGATGAGATCTAATATGATCGAAACAGACGTATGCAGATTTTAAGTCGGTGTGACTTGACGATTCCTATGCCCGATTTCACCAACGAGATGTAAGGAAGTTCCTATCTAAGTAATTCCTACGATAGGAAATACCTAAATCCGATACTTACCTAAATCGGATTTCACCAACCTAAGAAATTCTTAGTTAAGAAATACCTTGCTAAAAACTTGATTTGGAAAGTTTTGTACATATAATTGGCACCACTGTCTGAAAAAATGATAGAAATATAATAATTTCATTATATTAATTTGAGGTTAAGCATTTCCTAAATACTCTAGGCAGACCTAACGTTAGGTATTTCCTATCGTCCTTAGGCATTACTTAACGCGTGGTGAAACGCAAATTGCACTTAGGAATTCCTAAACCCCATTTAAGTATTGCCTAACTTTAGGATTTAGTTGGTAAAATCGGGCACTATAATTGTGAATTGTGGAACTCCCGTCGGGGAATGCATATAACCAGCTACCTTAGAAAGTTGTTTGATAATTTTTCAAATTATTGAAGAATTTTCCTTGTTCTTTTTATGTAGCAATTCGTTTGTAACTAAATGAAAGGAGAATTTGAATTCAATAAATTTCATTCAACAGTATAGAGTCACCATATTGAATCTCTTGATATCGCACAACCCGTTCTGATTTTCGGTAATATACCAATTGAAAATATCGAAAATTGTGGTTATACCAATATGGTCATTAAAATTCTGAAAAATCCAGTAAATACCAAAGAAATATGTTCAAGAGAACTTGACCTTGTCGAAAGCTCCATTTGTATATATATATATATTTCAGAATTTTAATGACCATATTGGTATAACCACAATTTTCGATATTTTTAATTGGTAGGTATATTACCGAAAATTAGAACGGGTTGTGCGATATCAAGAGATTCAATATGGTGACTCCATATTGTTGAATGAAATTTATTGAATTCAAATTCTCCTTTCATTTAGTTACAAACGAATTGCTATATATATATATATATATATATATATATATATATATATATATATATATATATATATATATATATATTTATATATTTATATAATGAAGTGAACTAGGACAAACGAATTGCTATATATATATATATATATATATATATATATTATATGTATATATATATATATATATATATATATATATATAATGAAGTGAACTAGGACATTTATTTGAAACTAATCAAACAAACCTCCTAGCGGAGCTGGTTATGGATGTATCAACTTTACTCTTGCTTAGCGATTATAGTAACCACCTTCGGGTGTTAGGACGTACGAGTTCTCGTTGCCGAAATGTTTTCTTCTATCTGTGGGATGTGGTTCATTTGTTTCCGACTGGTGGCGCTGTGTCATATTTATATGCCATATAGTCACTGGAAGGAAAATATAACGCCGTTAGAAATATTTGGTTGGTTATCACTTTCGATGGATAGATGATACTGATGAGCCCCAAATAAGCGCGAAACAGACTGTCTATCATTTCCATTGATTGTGATAAACAACTTAATGTTTCTAACATACACCATCCTAAGGTATATGGAGGCATTTCGATGTTTCGCGAACTCGTATAACCAGCTCCGCTAGGAGGTTTGTTTGATTAGTTTCAAATGAATGTCCTAGTTCACTTCATTTTATTGCCATGAACGTGTATCGTTAACACGAAGAATTCTGTTTTCTATATATATATATATATATATATATATATATATATATATATATATATATATATATATATATATATATATATATATATATATATATATATATATATATATATATATATATATATATATATATATATATATGTATATATATATATATATATATATATATATATATATATATATATATATATGTATATATATATATATATATATATATATATATATATATATATATATATATATATATATAAATTTGTATATTTAACAGACCTAGAAGATGCAAGATATTAATAAATGGAGCTATTCGACAAGTTCAAGTTCAAATACTTTGAGATATTGTAAAATGTTATTAATCGATCATTACCTGATTATGGAATAATACCAAATAGTATTGTTGCCGTTCCTCTCATTTCTATCTCTGGTTCTCTACGCGGTGTCTTCGTCGGGTTTTAGCTGTCGCTGTCGTGACCTCTGGAATGCACACGGAAATTGAACCCGGGCTTCGTCTGTCGGACTCATGACAAACAACGTAGTAGCAGGGTGCGAAGGACGAACCAAGGCCGTCAAAGGGTCGAAACGAAAGAACTTTTAGAAACTATCATAGGAAGGCTGCAACTAGAGTTCTGTGTCTAAAATGCTGATTTCTTCTTCGGGTTTATCATCATGCAGAGTCTTTTTTCATTAGTACAAACGGTTACCAACTTCATTGTTCATATATATATATATATATATATATATATATATATATATATATATATATATATATATATATATATATATATATATATATATATATATATATATATATATATATATATATATATATATATATATATATATTTATATATATATATATATTTATATATATATATATATATATATATAAATTTATATGTATGTATATATATATATATTATATATATAAATAGATATATATATGTATGTAAAAGCTTATGTATTTTGGCGTTGTTTACACGATAAAGATCGCAATTTTGAAGCCCTAGGGTTGAAAGTTTGTAAATAGGTAGTTTCGTATGATATCTTGGATGGGATTGTTTTTAGTTCGAATTGGTTGGGGGTTGACCCCCCTGGGGGGAAAATAAATATTGTTTACACGATTAAGGTCGCAATCTTGGAGCAATGGGATTGAAAGTTTGTAAATAGGTAGTTTCGCATGATATCTTGGATGGAATTGTTTTTGGTTCGAATTGGTTGAGGGGTTGACCACCCTGGGGGTGAAATAAATCTTGTTTACACGACAGAAGACGCAACTTTGTAGCAATAGGGTTGAAAGTTTGTATCTAGTTAGTTTTGTATGATATCTTGAACGGTATTGGTTTTGGTTCGAATTGGTTGGCAGGTTGACCCCCTGGGGGAAGAAATAAATCCTTTTCACATGATAAAGGTCGCTATTTTCGAGTAATAGGGTTAAAAGTTTGTAGGTAGGTATTTTCGAAAGATATCTTGGATGGGATTGGTTTTGGTTTGAATTAGTTGGGGGGGGTTGACCCCCTGGGGGAAGAAATAAATCTTGTTTACATGATAAAGGGCGTAATTTTGGAGCATAAGGATTGAAAGTTTGTGAGTAGGTAGTTTCATATGATATATTGGATGGGATTGGTTGGAATTGCTTGGGGGGTTGACCCCCACAGGGAAATAAATCTTGTGTACACGATAGAAGGCGCAATTTTGTTACCATAGGGTTGAAACTTTGTAGGTAGGTAGTTTCGTACGATATCTTAGATGCTATTTATTTCTATATGAATTGGTTGTAGGGTTGACCCCCTGGAGGAAGAAATAAAGCTTGTTCACACGATGAAGAGCGCAATTTTATAGAAATAGGGTTGAAAGTTTGTAAGTACGTAGTTCCGTGTGATACCTTGGATATGAGTGGTTTTGGTACGAATTTGTTGGGAGGTTGATCCCCCGGGGAAGGAAATAAATATTGTTTACACATTAGAGGGAGCATTTTTTTTAATTTGGAAAAAAAATTTAAATTCAATGAATATATTTTTTAAACTGGATACGTTATGAAAACCTGCCCTTCTAATGCAGCTCGCCGCGATAGACTTTTTTGACAATAAGACCGTTCAAAGTTGGTAGAATATCATGTCCCTCGATTTTGTCCGTGAATTAGACCTTTTAAAATACTATAATGTAGTAACTTGTGAATTTATTGGTATGTACTGAAACTCTCAGACATATTAAGTAACTATGGACATAGAGCAACTTGAACTTGGAGTCATTATATGACATTACGCTATTCAATATCTATAATAATTTAAAGTATCCAATATCTTCACGATATTGATGTTAAATATGTTGATCAAGTAAGCTCATAGATTATATTTATTATTATATGCAATTCGGAAAAAGGAATTAATGTTGCGCCAGATTTCTAGCAACTGCTCCACTTTGTATAATGTATAGTGTTGACCAGATTTTTTAAATTAAAATGATAGTGTTCCAATATCACTCAGGCTGCGTTCTTCAGATGCGAAATCTTAAATTGTTAGAAACAAAAATTTATCTGGTAGGTAATTCTGGTACATATGTGTTGTATATGCACGCAAATTGCAGATTCAGTAGAAGTTTCGGCATTCTTCTAAAATCATCATTGAGTGTATCTTTCTTGTCGTTGTATTATTCAACGTGAAAAACTGTACTTCCTGTTACACCAGCGAATGAATGCGGTTTCAATTTTTTATGTTTGAGAAATGAAATTCATGAGAAATTTTATTATTATTCATTATGCGGAAATTGTGGAAGTGCTATAATTCTCAAAAATCACAATAAATCAGGAAATATTTACGTTAAAATGGCGGCGGTTAGAAAAAGTTCATACCTCCAGAAGGCAACTTCATCTACCTACCAAATTTCAAAATTCGGCAAAAAAACAAATTATTATTAATGTTGATGCAAAAATTTTGTTTTTATAATGGTGTCATGGAGGAACATATAATGTGAAAGTTACCTTTTATGTAACTTGTAAATTGTTGCATAATAAATATTATTATTAGGTATCATCATATATATATATATATATGAGTACTTTTCGAAAATCGGGATCCAGGAAGTCTGAAGAAAAAACGACTACCGCACATCACTGTAGAATTTCCATAGAGTGCAATAGTGCATTACTATTAGGAAAAATACGACTCGAAAGCAGATACAACTCGTGAGCAGCAGAGCTCCATTAATCGACATGCCATTCTAACCAATTGAATAATATTTTGAAAAATCACGCTTCAATAGCAAATCTAATAGTTGAAAATAATTTTATATAAAAAATTGATCATCGTTGAAGAGAAAAGTTGAAACTGACGAAGGAACGTACCTCAATATCATCAAAATCCATGTACTAAATTGCAACCCTCTATTGTGAAAAAAAATTCACCAAGTGCATGGCGTACTGATGGCAGATCGAGATGCAATTCGAACGGAAGAGTCACCACGAAATGCAGCGTGGTTGAGAAAAAGAGTTGAAACTTAAAAAGGATTTTAAGTCAACATAAACTAAATGAACGTACCAAAGTTCAACCCTCTAACTCAATCTGCAGAAGCTGTGGAGTTCGGCAACCACGAAAAAAGAAAAAGGCGTAAAAATGACGGCGGTTGGAAAAATGCAACAAAATTGATGGTTTCGTTCTGCAACAATCCCAGGTACCAAATTTCAGCTCATTTGACTCGATGGGAGCCGCTGGAGATGCCAAGATGTACCGGAAAAAAAAAAAAAATATATATATATATATATATATATATATACATATATATATATATATATATATATATATATATATATATAATATATATATATATATATATATATATTACATATATATATATATATATATATATACATATATATATATATATATATATATATATATATATATATATATAATATATATATATATATAATATATATATAATATATATATATATATATATATATATATATATATATATATCGAAGGGGCGGCTAGTCAAAGGAGGCTAAGGAGGCTAAGGCCCTCCTCAATAATATTCCGTGTATCACTAATATATATATATTATATTGAATAGTCAGCATTCAGCATATTCATATTTATGACAAAATCATATTATTTTATGCACCTACCTTCCTTTCAACCTACATTATATAAATATAATTTATTAATTAAGATAGAAGGGTATTTACATTTACTGCATTTCATTCATTTCAAGATTTGTGGGCAACGGTGCGGAAAGCTTAGAAAGGTATATTCTCAACGTTCATTATGCTGCCACAGAAAGCAAACTCACACCACTTAAAAACAAATACTCCGAATGAATACTTCATTGAAATAGAAGAACAAAACACATGTACATGGCAACACCGATAACTCCAGCCTTATACAATGTCGACCAATCACAACTATAGAATCTCCCTGACATCGAGTAAAGTCGTTGATTGAATCGTAGTATGATCGTAAATTCGTATTCGTACTGTCTGAATAATGGACGCCGGAATCAACTCGCGTTACGCGTATTGTTTTAAAATGAGTGGATTACTGAAATTAATTTCAAAAATTCAATGGTGACTTAGTGGAATATTTTGTTATCCCATAACTTTAGTGCCCTAAGTTATGAGGATAAAGTTTTGATAAAAACAAAAAAAACCTTACCCCCTGAATTAAACCAATTTGGTGGCAGCGTAACAGAAAACAAAACCGCGGTTTTAATACACGGAATTATGAGAGAAATCCTTGCCTAACCGGATCAGCAGGTAAAAATAAATTATTTGTTGGCAGTGTTTACTTTCACTAGTGAAAATTTCTCTGTTTGGGGCCGCTTAGGATTTTGAGGATTTAATTCTATACCTAGTTGAAAGTGAGGAATTTTCACCGATAAAGTAACTTTAAATACAGCACGCGGATTAATATCTTACTTACAAGATAAGGAATTTATATATTTTTTGAACATCTTTTAATTAATTTTGAACAAACAGAAATAGGTTTTCAATCTTACAGCACAAGTTTCAGATGTAATTTACTCACGAATCGGCTCAAAGTTTCATTTGGAAAAAATTTCAGAATTTCGTGCAGAAGTTTATTTTAAAAAACTATTTCTGTATTTCAATCTACTGATGATACGACTCAATTTAGCCCAAAACGAAAGAAATTCAGTTACGCAGATATGGAGCTTCACTATAAGCAAATATTTTATGAAATTTTGGATACTATTAGGGGTCAAATAGAAATAAGGTTCTCTGATTTGAAAGAACTGCATTCCTTCGACTTACTCAATAAAAATTTGTTTACCGCATTTTCGGCTAATTTTCCAGATAACCTTTTGGAAAATTTATGTCAAAAATACACTTTTTTTGATAAAGTGGCCATAAAAAAGTGAACTGTGTGTTGTTTATAATGACAATGAAATTTTGGGGCAAAATGAAAATCATGTGAGGACTATTAAATATCTTTTTGATAATGATTTGAATCAAGAATTAACCCCAAGTTTATAAACTCTTATGTCTAATATTGTTTCTATCCCGGTGACATCGTCTTCCGTAGAGCGCTCGTTTTCCACTCTTAAGAGAATTTAAAACTTATTTACGAAATTCAATGAGCCAGGATCGTTTGAAAAATATTAGTTTGTTGTCTATTGAAAAGGAATTGGTAAAACTTTTGGCGAAAGACAAAAAATTTTATGAGGATATTATAGATCATTTTGCTAACGTTAAAGATCGCAGAATCCCGCTAATCTTCAAAAATATATAATAACTTTTTATTTGCTCTCAACAGCTGTTAAAAAATTCGTTAAGTAGGTAGGTAGGTACCTATTATGTGAAAGAAAAAATTTGATGAATAGAAGAATTGATTAATTGGCTGAGAAGAATTTTTGTGAATATTGTAAATAGGAGTTGTAGGTCTCAAGGTAGACACTCGAAAGTGAAAACAAATTAATAGCTTAGGGTGCTTGTTTTACTTTGATTTTCTTTAAATTATATTGACCTTGAAATCCTAAAAATTTTCGGCTATGGTGTATTTTTAACACCTCTTGTAGCCTCCTCAAACCAAACATATATACATATATATATATATATGTATATATGACATGAAAAATTTTTCGGAAATTTTGGTCTAGTAGCTCTAAAACGGATGGGAAAAATACTCCCGCACCTGACTGGTTTCCTTCGATACACTGAAATAGTATGTATTTTATGGGATAAAATACGACTAAAAAGAACTAGGGAAACTTGAAACCTAGGAGCTCCTTTACATTCTTAGTATTTACTGCGGATGTTAATTATTGTATTCAAAAAAACGTATTACTATTCATAATTCTTCAGCTAGAGAATTCAAAACATCCGCAACTTCTGTCCGAGACGTTCAGTTACCGTACCCGAAACACCCCATACCTAGAACACCGGGCCATCATCTCTGAATATTCGGGCCCCAAACCGCTCGTCCAAAATCAAATCTGGCTCAGTCGAGATGTGGCCTTTGTGTTACGTGCCTGCCTTACAGGTGCAAACGTTGCCCGCCGCGTATCACCACTCCGCTCGACAACATCCCCAAGTGAACGCACCACCCTACAGAACTTTACCGGCCTCGTATGTAGTTGGCAGTAATGTGCCAAGTTTCGAATTCAGAAATGTTCAACGGACTATACACAGTTTCGGTATCAGAGATACACGGCAAAATGTGCACGCTTTTCATTTCAGTAATTTACGTACTGATGGACGAAATTTTCAGGGCGGTAATGCTGTCCAGTTCGGAATTGGAATTGTAAGTTAACCTAGTTATTATTGATGAGAAATCGCATGAAAGGGTGTCATATGACAAGTTTCTTGAGTTATAGAAACTCTGAAAGGAAAAACGAATTATTCGCAGTCTCCTTTTAATATTGTAAAAATGTGATGTTTCAATACGTATTCCTCCCAATATTTCATATTTTATTTGATTTGGTACCACTTGCTGTCCTATTGAAGATTTTGCGTTATCTTCTTCCCATTCATAATTTTGATCGGTGTCTAATTGCAGATATTGTAAATTATGGAAATTTTTGTGACTTTTTCGTTCTATCTAAGAAGCTGCGAAATAAAATAGTAGTATTTGTTGTCCTGTGGAAGGTTTTGCGTTATAATCTTCCTATTCAGGACTTTTATGGGTGTATATTTGTAGATATTGTAAAGTGTGGAATTTTTTGTGATTTATCATAATATCTTTGAAGTTACGAACTAAAATAGTACCTACCACTTGTTGTCCTATGGAAGATTTTGCGTTATCTGTTCTTATTCAGAATTTTGATGGGTTTGTCTGTTTGTAGATATTATATATAAATTATGGAATATTTTTTAATTTTCTCATTCTATCAATGAAGCTACGAACTAAAATACTCCTACTTTCTGTCCTATGGAAAAGTTTTCGTTATCATCTTTCTATTCAGAATTTTGATGGGTGTAGAGACCCATTTCAAGGTACTTATTGTAAATTATGGATTTTTTAGGGACATGTTTCATTCTATCTTTGAAGCTACTAACTCAAATAAAACCACTTGTTGCCCTATGAAAGATTTTGCGTTATCATCTTCCTATTCAGAATTTTGATCGAACTCTATTTGTGGATATTGTAAATTATGGATTTATGGATTTTTTCGTGACGGTTTTCAATCTATCTATGAAGCTACGAACTAAAATAGTACCACTTGTCCTATGGAAAAAATTTTATTATCATCTTCCTATTCAGAATTTTGATGGATGTCTATTTGCAGATATTGTAAATTAGGGATATTTTCGTGACATTTTTCATTCTATCTTTGAAGCTACGAACTAAAATAGCTTACCACTTGTCCTATGAAAGATTTTGCGTATAATCTTTCTATTCAGCATTTTGATGGGTGATTTTTAGGTATTGTAAATTATGGAATTTTTTGTGATTCATTCTATCTGTGCAGCTTCGAAATAAAAAAGTATGACTTGTCCTATGGAAGATTTCATGTTATCATTTTCTTATTCAGAATTTGAATGAGTGTCTATTTGTAGATGTTGTATATTATGGAATTTTTGGTGACTTTTTAAATCTATCAATGATGCAGCGAACTAAAATAGTAGAAATTGTCCTATGGAAGATTTTGTATTATTATTACTCCTATTCAGAATTTTGATGTGTGTCTGTTTGTAGATATTGCAAATTATGGATTTTTTTCGTGATTTTTCATTCTATCTATGAAGCTACGAACTAAAATAGAAGCAATTGTTGTCCTATGGTAGATTTTGCGTTAAGTATTATATTCCTCTTCAGAATTTTGATGGGTGTCTATTTGTAGATATTGTATATTATGGAATTTTTGGTGAATTTTTCAATATATCAATGGAGCTACGAACTTAAATAGTAGCAATTGTTGTCCTACGGAGGATTTTGCATTATTATATTATTTAGAATTTTGATGGGTGTCTATTTGTAGATACTGCAAATTATGGAATTATTTGTGATTTTTCATTCTATCTATGAAGCTACGAACTAAAATAGTAACACTTGTTGAGCCGTGTGACGGCAGCACTCCCATCATCGAGTTTTCGAAAAATTTTTAAGCAGTTGGATTGCCCACTTTTTGCCCATGAAATTTTTTTTTTGCCCACCCTTCAAAAAAAGTTACGGTCAGAACAAATTTTTTGAAAAAATTTCATCCAGCACCCCCATTTTGGAAATCCAATGAAAATAATACGTCGTTGTATTGCCCAACGTTAGCCCATTTTTGCCCACCAAATAAGTTTTTTTACCCACCCTCAAAAAAAAGTTGCGGTGGAAACAAATTTCTTCATGAAAATTTCCTCCAGCACCACCATCTTATTTCGCGTGAAGTAAAGATAATTTCTTACTTAATTTGCCATTTATCACATGGCAATTAATTCCAAACTTTAGGCAAACGAACCACAGTCATATATTGTGCAAAAAATGATTTGTTTATATCAAATTCGGCCGATGATGTATAATGTCGACTTTGTCTCACATATTTCGAGTAATCTTAGTAATATACAAACGAAAAATTACTCATCACATGGGCAATCAATTTCAAGCTTTGGGTAAACGAACCACAGTCATAGATTGTGCATAAAGTGATTTGTTTATAACAAATTCGGCCGATGAAGTAAAATGTCTTCTAAGTCTCAAATATTTCGAGTAAACTTAAAAAATTATAAACGAAAAATGACTCATCACATGGGCAATTAATTTAGAGCTTTGGGCAAACAAACCACAGTTAAACATTTTGTAAAAAGTAATTTTTTTTTAGAAAAAATTGGGCCAGTGCAGGCGAATGTGGACTAGGTCTCACTTATTTCGCGTGAAACGAAAAAATTTCTGGAAAAAGTTACCTTTTGTCACATGGTCAATAAATTTTAAGCTTGGGGCAAACGAACCACAGTCTTATATTGTGCAGAAAGTGATTTGTTTATAACAAATTCGGCCGGTGAAGTGTAATGTCGACTAAGTTTCACATATTTGGAGTCTTAAAAAAATATAAATAGAAAAAGACTTTCATCACATGGTACATTAATTTCAAGCGTTGGGCAAACAAACCAAAATTAAACATTTTGTAAAAAGTAATTTGTTTATAACCAATTCGGCCAGTGCAGGCGAATGTCTACTAGGTCTCACTTATTTCGCTTGAAATGAGAAAATTTCTGGAAAAAGTTATCTTTTATCACATGGGCAATCAATTTCAAGCTTTGGGCAAACGAACCACAGTAATAATTTTTTTTTGAAGGGTGGGCAAAACAAATTTTTTCTTGGGTAAAAATGGGCTTACAGTGGGAAATCCAACTTTCGAAAATCCGATGATGGGGGTGCTGCCGTCACACGGCTCACTTGTTGTCCTATGGAGGATCATCTTTGTTATCATCTTCCTGTTCAGAGTTTAGATGGATGTCCCTTTGTAATATTGTAAATTATGGATTTTTATGTGACATTTTTCATTATATCGATGAAGCTAGGAAATAAAATAGTAGTATCTTGATGACAATAAATGATATAAATAAGTATTTTATCCCTGTTTAAAAGTGTGTGTGACATTTAAAAAATGTTCGGTAAGAAACCGGTTTTTGAAGGGTTTTTGCACACCCAAATTGAGTGTTGAAAATTTCTATGTGAATTGAGTTAATGTTAGGGAAGTGCCCTTTGGAGGTATACATTTTTTCTTCATTTTTTACAAAGAGATTGTTGTTTTTTTGGTGGGTTTGAAAATTTTCGCAACTCCACAGCTTCTGAAAATTGCAGTTAGAGGCAAGGGCAGCCCCATGGTTCCCCCCTGGGTGCGCCACTGGTTAGAGGGTTGAAAATTGAGTTAAGTACGATCCTTTGTTTGGACAATAATCGTTATACTTTCGATAATAGTTAACATTATTATCACTACCTACTTTATATTAAACTATTTTTGGCCCATTATTTCTTTAAAGTTTCAGCACTGCCAAACAGTTACCGAGTTGATATTATTATTTACAAATCACCGGAATATTCAAGTATGGATTTGAATTTATATCTCCGGACCATTTTCCCATATACTGTAAAATGATATATTTAGTAAATGTTTAATCGCCAAGTGGAAGTTTTATTGTCCTGAGACTTGAAGTATAATATTTTTTATGATAGGATAGTACAAAATGAAGACCAAATGATTAAAATAGGGTGCTGAAGATTGAATCATTCTCTGATAAATCGATGAACAATTCCGTATTTCATACTAAAATAATTATTTTTATTTTCAGGCGAAAAAGGACATATACCACGTGAAGTCGCAAAGGCTAATGCTAGCGCAAGATGAATACGAACTTCTCACGAACGCTCTAGCAACATTAAACACTTCCCGAACTAGCTGTAAGTAAATAAGAAGCATATAGTATCAAATATAATGGCAATTTTGCTCATATATAAAAATATATGTTTGTTGAAATAATTGCATTTAATGATAATCACATACATAATAAAACATTCAATTATAATTTCGATTTCATATATACCTACGTGATTATTATTAATAAGACTTAGATTCTTGACATTTGGTTTTTTTTTCATTAGTTTAATCTTTTGTCATCGTAACGGTAGGTAATTGATTTTGCACACGAAATGCAACACTTTAACTCAATTAATTCATTCATTTGCAGTGTGTTCGTCAACAAGCAGTCTTAGTACAAAATATGACCCAGATTTACTGAAGTCGGATGTTGCAATGGCAAAGAACAGAGTTTCCAGGTTGAAATCAGAACTGGAACAAATAAGAAATGAAATGTCATACACCCAAAGAGGAGTTGAAACTCTCACCAGGTATTAACCCGTTGTGTGCTCTATATGTACCCAAAAATACTTATTTTTTCTTTTTTCAGTGTTGAACAGAAGCTAAGTTCCCAGCAAGGAACTTGCTATAACCTTGTTGAAGCACAAGCTATCGTGGCAGAACTTAGAAATATACAAGTATCGCTTTCTTCTGGAGAAAAAGAAAAAGCAGAACTGATGCAATCCCTAGCCAAACTAAAAGATGACCTCACAAGATTACAATTATCTGAAAGTTCTCCTGATGTATCGACTTTGAGCTTGCCACAAGAGAAGTTGAGCACAGCATCACAAACAGATTTATCTTGCGAATCTGTTTCGATTGGTACCAGATTAGCAGAAATGGCCAAAATGAGACTCGAATATGATGAAGCAAGAAAGCGAGTACAATACATCCAACAAAAATTAGCGGATTTGGAGGAAAAAGTACAGCCTGGACAGGTTGAATCTGACAAAGATAGGCTACTGTTGTTCCAGGAAAAAGAACAACTCCTAAGAGAACTGAGAAGTATCACACCTAGAATGAGATCTAAAGAAGAAATGTCTGATATACAAAACGAATGTAAGAGGTTAGAACAAGACTTGAATAAAGCACTAGAAATCTCGAATCGGGCAATCGCGGACAGGTTGAAACTACATGAAGAGAAACAATTACTTCTTCAACAACTTAAGGATGGACTCAGAACTATGACTCACCTTGAATCACAATTGAAAACTTTATCAGCAAGCACACTTTCAGTCAGTAGTAGCTCTAGCTTGGGATCACTGTCAACTACAAGTAGCAAAGGTTCTTTGAGTTCCGGCCTTAGTTTTACAGATATATATGGAGGGCCTCAAACAGTTGGGTCTCAGAATCTAGATAAACCAATTGATATGGCCGATTTACACAGAAGGGTTGAAAGGCTTTTGAAGAATAGTGATAGTTCCCCTCATATACCTTCACCAGGAAGAAGTCAACCGTCTTTGTCACCAAGAAGTTCATTGTCTTCAGTATCGCCCCCTGTATCCCCCATGTATGAAAATTTGCCAATAACGTGTGCACCTCCCAGCTATGAACAAGTTGAACGTGATAGAAGAACTCAGTCAGAGCAAACTTTAGATGAGAGATTGATGGAGTTGAGATTATCAAATCAATATCTTAACAATACATCTCAAGAATTTGTTAACATGCAAAGAGTACCAATACCTAACTTGTCTCCTTTAACAGATCTTCTAGAACAACAAGTAAGTAATATGTCACAGGGATCCGGGCTAGGAAGGCCACCAAGATACTCCTTAGAATTTACTGGTGACCCGCCTTTATCTCCTATTTCTGAAACACCACTTCCACTAATCGATCATGACGAGTTACTACAAGGGACAACTTTATCAAGAACCTCTTCTTCTGGTACTAATACTAGGTCTGTAAGTGCAGCCGTTAGTGATGAGTCGGTAGCTGGGGATTCTGGTGTTTTTGAAGCATCTAATAAGAAGAGAAGTTCATTATTTGGTGTAGAATTGGACGCTGATACTGCGCAAGTACAAATTAAACTTAAGTATGTTTTGGAAGGAAACATCTTGAACATTTGTATAGAACGGGCGAGGAATTTATCAGCACTTTGTATGGAAGAAAATTCTCAAGTGTAAGTGAAATATAGCTCTCACTTGGTAATATTATATTTGAATTAATTATTATCGTAGTAAGATATAAGATATATGAATCATCTTCACTGTGTGAATCATAAATAACTGAAAAAATATTGACCCATGAAAAGTAGTGCATAATTTATTTTTAATTAAATCTCAATTAATGTTTTCAGGTGCATTAAAACAGCTCTTCTGCCTGCTAATACCCCGTTTCCTTCTGTTTATTGTACGGCTTTAGTTAAGGATTTGAAAAAACCCACCTTCGGAGAAGTGTTTAATATACCTGTACCTGCCAATAAAATCAATACCAAAACATTGCAAGTCAACGTTTGGAATGTAATTGAAGGACAACAAGAAAAGTGTGTGGTGAGTAATTATTTCAAACCAAGCTTCAATGATAAAAGTATGTTAATATACTTGTTGATCAAATCCGTTGAATTGTTACAATTTTGAACAAGGAAATTAATTTGATATTTGAAAATAATGTTGCCACAATCATTCAGTTGTGGCTTGTGATCTTCAAACACTTCAGAATATAATATATATATATATATATATATATATATATATATATATATATATATATATATATATATATATATATATAAAAACCCATATCTGTGATGTTAAGTAATAAGGAGTATTGCCGTAATTTAATAATATTTTAAACAACTTTCTTCAAAGGTTTTAGGTTCTCGGCAAAGGAAGGGGGCAGTTATTAAGAACGACTCATCGTCAATAGAATTCTATATTTCGGACCCAAAAATGCGGTCCTTCCTCAGGAATTACTGAAAAACCAATTCAAACTTTACAATCAAAGAAAAACACTTGGAAAAAAATAACTTACATCTGACAAAGTCAATAAATTAACAAAAACGACATTTGTAAAATTGGTTATCTACCAACAACGAAGGTTGCAATGCATTTTTTAACAAAAATATGTGTGTGGGTATGCAAGAGCATGGATGAGACAGTCAACCATGAGTGAGTGATCATAGGTTAAGTACACAGAACATCAGCAACCGGTATAACAATACAAACGTCAAAAACTTAAAATGAAAATGTCATCGGTCTCCATAATTCGAACCATCAACCAATCTATCCAATGACAAAAGGTAACTATAGATGTGGCTTAAATTATCAATATCTGTTTTTTTATATATAAATATATATATTATAATATTTCATTATTATTATTTCATAATAATATTTATACTATTATGACAATAATATAAATAAAAAAACAGATATTGATAATTTAAGCCACATCTATAGTTACCTTTTGTCATTGGATAGATTGGTTGATGGTTCGAATTGTGGAGACCGATGACATTTTCATTTTAAGTTTTTGACGTTTGTATTGTTACACCGGTTGCTGATGTTCTGTGTACTTAACCTATGATCACTCACTCATGGTTGACTGTCTCATCCATGCTCTTGCATACCCACACACATATTTTTGTTAAAAAATGCATTGCAACCTTCGTTGTTGGTAGATAACCGATTTTACAAATGTCGTTTTTGTTAATTTATTGACTTTGTCAGATGTAAGTTATTTTTTTCCAAGTGTTTTTCTTTGATTGTAAAGTTTGAATTGGTTTTTCAGTAATTCCTGAGGAAGGACCGCATTTTTGGGTATATATATATATATATATATATATATATATATATATATATATATATATATATATATATATATATATATATATATATATATATATATATATTTATATTATTATCCCATTGTTGATAGTTAAAAAGATATTCTCGCTTTTTGTGTTTTTTCTAAAAAATCGCTTAATGCACTTTATAGAAAATTAACAGCAAACACATCATGATTTATTTGCTTGCTATTTGTTGTGAGTGTAGCCTAGAAGTATGAATTTTATGAATTAGAGTTTTCAGTTCAAAAAACAAAAACGGCAATAACTTTTAAACCATCAACAATCTGATAATAATATTTGTAATGGTTAAATATCACCTTCCATTTGGACGTCCGCTTTTGGGACAGATCTGTATATATTATTGATGTATGTAAGAAACAGGAAGAAATTTGTCAAATTAATTCTATTAAATTGTTTAAGAGTCCTTTACTGATTAAATGTACTTAGATCGTAAATCTAAATGAGGAATTTCTTAGCGTTAGAACACATATAGTCAGCCCTCCTGGAAAGTTATGATAATTTTCTGTTTAAATTTCTTTTTTGTCTTCATTGATATTACCCTGTTAAAATGAATTATCTGTATTATTTCTAGGGTTGTGCACAAGTGAGCCTGGCAGACTTTAATCCACAAAGCATTTCTCAAAGATGGTATAATATCCTTAGTCTACAGTTAATCAATCCTTCAATGAAATCGTGTCACGCTAAGCAAGAATCGGACGTGTCTTCAAGCAAGAGTGAAGGCGATCTAAGCAACAGACAGTCGGGCGGGAAAGAAGAAAGCTCAGACGATTCTACTATCATATCATCTCAAACATCTACTTTAACAAGAAATCAAGATGGGGCCAGCTTCCAACCACCCAACCTCAATCTAGATTTCGAAGAATTAGTGAATTGCCTAGGGAATACTGGAGAATATAGCGATGATTCCGAAGATGATGAAGAAGAAGGTATAACAGTAGAATTTGAAAACAATGATGGTCTAGAAGTTGTATTAGAACTATGTGATAATGATGAAGAACCCGAAGATGAAGAAGAAAGATATTTGGATAAACAAACAAACACTGAATGTGCATTCTACCCTGAGCATGCTAAACAGATGAAACTAGCGGCTGCTGGTATAAGCCAATTGGAAGACAGAGGAGCTATAAAGAGGTCACAAACTTTCTCACCTAGTGCTCATATCTCAAAAAATCAATACATTTGTAAACTAAATCGAAGTGATAGTGATAGCGCGATGCCACTTTACAGAAGAGGTGGGAAACCATTTGAAAGAAACGCGGTTGAACGTAGGTCTTTGAGGTTTAGACGCGGACCAGGATCATTGGCTATTCTGTCGACAAGTAAATCTCACTCACATTTGCCTACTACTGCTAGAACTTCATTAGATCTTGAGCTTGACAGACAGGCTCAACATACCAGATTAGATATGTTGAACAATGAAGTTTCGAGGTTAAAAGATTTGAAGACAAGATTAGAACGAGCAAAGGAAAATGGAGATACAGAATTAGCCTCATATTTACTAGAGGATCAACAATTTCAGACTATGATTTTACAAGCGGAAAACTGCAAAGTTGTGAGAACAGATGAGGAAAAAAAAGTTGATAAAATGTTGAGGAAAGTATCGAAAGAAATATATAAACTTAGGAAAACAAAGGTGGGAAATGGTCGACCTGATCTTATATCTTTCAAGTGAGTATTCAAATATAATTTTACTGATGTAAAAATATAGTGAAATATTATACACAATGAAAGATTAATAATAAAGTTTAAACTTTAAAATAAAACACACTTGGCTTAAGTTTCACTTTATAAAAATATTTAGATACGGTATTTAGCAAGGCCTTTGACTGCGTAGACCATGGCATCATCCTGAAGAAACTACAGGCCTACAATTTTAGTCAGGACAGCATCAAGCTTCTGAAATCTTACCTTGACAAAAGGCGCCAGGTTGTGAGAGTGGATGGTGTGATTTCAGCAGAGAGAGAGCTAAATATCGGGGTACCACAGGGGTCAATCCTAGGCCCCATTTTGTTCTTAATTTATGTCAATGACCTTCCGGCCAATGAAAACATGGCAAGCTATACTCTCTTTGCTGATGACACGACTCTACTCTTTACTGGAAACACACAGGAGGCTTCACAGTTGGGTGCCGTGGAGGCGCAGGCGAGGGCCGAGCAGTGGTTTTGCAGTAACAGGCTTCTTCTAAATAAAGACAAGACGAAGAGAGTAGTATTTACAATGCGTAACCTGAACAACTCCGATGACAGTGCAGACGATGCAACATTTTTGGGGGTACGTCTGGATTCAAATCTACAATGGGGCCCTCATATAAATGAGGTTGCCAAAAAGCTGTCCAAGAGCATCTTTGTGATCAGAAACTTTAGGATGTGTGTCTCTCCTGGTATACTGAGAGCTGCCTATTTTGCCATCTTTCAGTCCCACATATCTTATGCCATTCTTGCATGGGGCCACTCACCTGAGGCCCGAAGACTTTTTGCTACGCAAAGAAGGGTTATCAGATTGATGGCCGAGCCTTGGCTATAGGGATGACTGCAGGGCAGCTTTCACCGAGCTGGGTGTGCTCACACTACCATCTCTATACATTTTTGAAAATCTAATACACATAAAGCATAACATTGCCTCATACCAAACTCACAAAGACGTCCACAGTTATAATACTCGCGCAAAAAATAACCTGATGCCTCTCTGCTGGCGTTTGAGAAGGTGTCAAGACGGTCCAGGTTTTTGGGGTAGGAAATTCTTTAATGTTTTACCTCGGGAAATTAAAGATCTACAGCCAAACATATTTTATAATAGGGTTAAACAAATATTAATAAAAAAAGTTTTCTATTCCACAGAGGAGTTTGTAAATTGTTTGTTTTAAGTGTGATTTTTCCAGTTCAATCTTAAGACATTTTAATTTAAATTTTAACTTTGTTTTATGTACTGTATTTAGGCACGAATTGCACTTTAAGCTGTATGTTTGTCTAATTTATTTTGACGAGTGTAAGCATTTTATGTAATCAACACAAAAATAAAAATAAGTAAAAAAGCAGTAAAGGATAGTCGACATGTTTCGAGTTATGAACTCATCATCAAGACTGACTACAGGAGAGTAATACATCATATTTTATAAAACAGACAAAAGCAAAGGTGATACCTAAAAATCAATTTGTTGGTTTTCAGGTATCACCTTTGCTTTTGTCTGTTTTATAAAATAAGATGTAATACTCTCCTGTAGTCAGTCTTCATAACTCGAAACATGTCGACTATCCTTTACTGCTAAATAAAGTATCTAAATATTTTTATATAGTGAAACTTAAGCAAAGTGTGTTTTGTTTTAAAGTTTAAACTTTATTCTTTATGATGTTTCACGAAGTGATGTGCGAGAATTCAATCTCAGTTATGAAAGATTTATAGTTATATTGTAACGTTGCCATATATTAATGGAGGTTTTTGCATTAGTTTTATATACTGATTATGTGTGTGTGTGTGTGTGTGTGTGTGTGTGTGTTTATTGACTGAAACAGCTATAAATATCTTTTTCAGAGAGAAAATGGCCTTCTTCACAAGAGTAAACACCAATGTGCCTTTCTTGCCTTCAGATGAGTGCCATTTAGATAGATCCCAGTTAAGAAAAACAGAAGAAGATATCCAGTGTTTAGAAGATAGTGTAAATAAGAGTGACTGTAAAGAAAATCAAAAGAGCTGTTCCAAGAACAAAGAAGCTTTAGAGAGGTACGACTATGTTATTGATCGTGTGATGGGTGTGGAAGTATAGCCAAAATTGAATAAGAAGAATAAAACCAAGTGTATATTGTATATATTTATATTTTATGTTATTAATTCTGCAAGATGCCATAATGGACTGCTTTGGCATCACAAGTGTTCCAAAAAGGTGACACTTCTGATTTGTTAGTCCTATATTGATAAACTTCGTCGATGTTTGGAAACATTCGACATTATATTTTGTAAAAAAAAATGAGTAAGGCTCTGAAATTGAAGTTCATGAGGCATTGACTACTTTTTAATAAAGCAATATTATTATAATATATTCAATTTTGCAATGCATTCAGGTTTTGACATATAACCTAAAACTCCTGAATTATAATTTCAAGTATAGTCTGTCCAGCGACCGTTGGCGTGTACGTCACCAATTGTATATGACGTCGATCGTGAACACTGTTGCCAGACGTAATAAATAATCTTAAATCTAAATAGCTAACCCAATTTTCAACAAAATTAGATATCTTGCATGATGGACATGGCGGGGATTTGGAGCGGTAAATTCAAATTGACCATTATTCTCTACCAGAAGTGTCTATCTATATGGAATCCATATTCATCGATCGATAAATCAAACTTGATTACAAAATCTTCTAGGTTACTCGGCGACTGTCAAACGTGAAATGCCGATTACCGGCGCGTTGGTCGAGAGGGTCCGACAACATTGCAAATCTTTCAATTAAATGACAACTTAACAAACATTCAATTATTTTCACTACTCGGAATGTTAGTTTTTCTTGAGAGATACATATGATTTGATATGTTAAGAACAGAATATTTGTCGAAATGGATGATCCGGTCACTATCACCAAATAACTTACTTACGACATATATGAATTTTGACCATTTCAAATTTTATTTATTTGGGTAGGCAGCCTTGCGTCGTTATTTGCGCATGACTGTGACGTACACGCCAACTTAGACTGGACAGACTATAGCTATTTATCTGGATGATTGTCATGTATATGTTTGGGTGCTCTTGCTATGACTGAAAAGTTATTTATTTATTGTGCCTTACTCTTTCTAACTCATAGATCAGAATGGTCAACTGAAATGTGATTGTGTGCCTTCAGATCTGATATAATCATGAAATTGTTATTTCAATACTCAAAAGTGCTTCAGAAGTCCATTTGGACATAAATGCAGTTAAAACTGCCTTTTAAATATATGTATGTACATGATTATACATATTTTAGTACAATTTTTTCAAACTTTGTTACCATGCTCTTTTTAGTTATTTAATGTAAGATATTATTTATAACAAAGTTCGCGTTTTTTAAGTGAACTTGACCTCTATCCTATAATAATCCCAACTATATTAGTTGGGTTTATTCTTGTTATTCAAAGAGCTTTCTGATTGGTTATTCGTGATCTTTTTCTACTTGTACAATATGTAAATAGTCGAATTAATTTAGATTTTTATATATAAGTGTATATATATATATATATATATATATATACATATACATATATATATATATATATATATATATATATATATATATATATATATATATATACATATATATATATATATATATATATATATATATATATATATATATATATATATATATATATATATATATATATATATATATATATATATATATATATATATATATATATATATAAATATATATATATATATATATATATATATATATATATATATATTCAAACATATATGGCATGTTGCAGAAACGTGAAGACATTTGAATAAAGATAAATATATTGTATGGTTCAAATATATTTTAAAATTTCAAACAGTAAAATCTGTGTACTCATTATCCTTCATCTGAAGATTTTCAGACTTGATATGACATAAATTAGCAAAGGGTGATCAAAACATTGGATGATTGAAAAAGATAAGGAGAGCTAAAAATTCCTCAATCTCAGTTCAAAATATCCGATATATATATATATTATATATATATATATATATATATATATATATATATATATATATATATATATATATATATATATATATACAAATTTGGAAAAAAATGAAGACAAAATTTGAAAAACAAACTTTAATTTCATTTGAATTTTTTGAAATGAGGGGTTTCGATGTAGCTTCCTAGATGGTGCCTTTATCTGGATTACAGAATTTTCAGAGTGGAAGAGTATAATCCCATATTTGAAAAAATTGTTTGATATCATTCATACTCTTGCAGGATATCACATATTTATGTACCATCCTATATTTTGTTGACTTTGCAAATTAACTGGCAAATCATTGCAGTTGAGGCTGACGTGACAGAAAGGTAGACATAGAACCAGTGGCGTAGATAGCTTTTTGCGAAGGGGGGGATATGACTTCGTGTAAAATTCCATAATTTTTCGTCTATAGTTTTATTTTTGTTGATAAAAATAATCTTTCATGTAGTACACAATAAGCAGAAAGAAAATTTTTAGGCTTAACGCCTTGACGAATTAAGTATTTCTTCCACACTTTCAACTAACGAGAACAGCAGGTGTGGGAGTAAAAAAATTTTGATAAAACTTGTCAGTTTTGATGAATTTATTAGCTGCTTTGTCAACTTCGTATAAATCATGCTTGAAAAACACAGAAAATCTTTTTAACATATTTAGTCTAGTCAAGGCCTCGGTAGCCCAGCGGTGAGGTGTATCGCTTCTAAATAGAGGATTGTGGGTTCGAGTCCCACCTTGCTCTTGGGTGTTGTGTATGTCCGGAATTTAGTGGTTCAAAAATCTGTTGGGTAATGACAGAGATTCAAGCCCATTGGCCATTCGGAACCAGCGTTAAACTGTAGGTCCCTGAAGTTAATAAAAATAGTCTAGTCTAGTGCTTTTTTGTTCAACTTTTGCAGCAGTTTCGGAAAAATAAAAGCAAAGTGTCATTTGATTTGGAGTAGCATGTAAATGTTTTTTGAGAAAATTAAAAATTCGCGAGCGAAAATTGTGAAAGTTGTAAACAATATACCTACTGAAAAAAAGGGGATTGTTTTTTTGCCAATATGTCAAAAAATAATTGAGATTTTTGAAATCTGAAGAAAGACTCAAAAAAGAAATTTTCTAAAAGAAAAACTTAACTTCCGGAACTGTAGAATCAATATTCATAATTTTCTAAGAGAGGTAAAAATACTGCGGAAAAGGGGTAACTTCGTTTGGGCAAGTCAAGCCCATGTAGGTCACTTCAACAATAAACATTATTTAACCATATCAAATATGAAAAGTTACTAAATCGGTGAATGAACAATAATCCGGCGATAATAGAAATTTTTTTATTAGTTATGCAATATTTAATTAACAATTTTTTGGTGCTTGAACATGAAAATTGTGATAACTTTTCAAGTATAGATCTGAGATTTTTTCATTCTTCTATTAGAGTAAATCCCTGTTGAAAAAATAAAAAAATTCAATTTTTCAGTTTTTTACTAACAATTTACGTAGTTTTGCAAAATCAAAATGAAATTTTTTCAATAAATATAATGGTCCTATTTTTATTATCGGGAGCTACATGGAAAAAGTTGTTTTCAATGTTCAATGCGTTGTTTATAAGAGAATCAGGAAAAAAAATTATGATTAGAGTGTTTAATTTTGCAACTAAGTAAATTGTTAATAAAAAACTAAAAAATCGAATTTTTTAACGGGGATCTATTCTGAGATCTTTCGAAACTAGCTCCAAGAAAGGAAAAAAATATCAGATTTATAGTTTAACAGTTAACACACTTGAAATGTTCTTGTTCAAGCAGCAAAACACTATTGCAAAACTAACGCGCGAAAAATAGCGATAAAAATTTGTTGTAAGAACCTGAAATTTTTCATTGCTTAATTTCCATATTTAATATTGTTAAATAATGTTTATTAATTGTTGAAGTGTCCCAAATGGGTGTGACCTCGGGTGTGACTTTCGCAAGCCAGATAACCTGTTTTCGGCCGTATTTTTACCCCTCTGAGAAAATTATAGATATTTATCCTACAGTTTTTTTTTTCATTAAATTGTTTATCACTTTTACAATACAATTTTCCATAAAGGAACTCAATTTTTTTTATAAACTATGTAAGTACATGTTATTTGCTCATATTCCTCCGAGACTGATGAAAAAAGTTGAACACAAAAGCACTTGTAAACTAAACTGTATTCTCATGATTAGTAAATCTTTCTTCAAGATTCATGATGTAGAAGTCCAACCATCGCAAGAAAATTTTTACTAACTGGACAATTTTTATTAACTTCAAAATATTATGGAGATAATTAAATTGATAATCAAATCCAAAATTTAGTCCTATTTTTCAAAGCGCTCATATTTCGATACCCACTCTACATTAAAAAAATATTCGAAATATTGATTGAAAATCCTCTATGAGCAGAAGTCACGCTTCTCGAATGTAAACAGGAATTTAATCGGTCACTAGGAACAAAAAACGTGTTTGAAAGAGCTTAAATGGAAAATTTTATGTAGGAAGGAAGAAGTCAACCAAAACCTCATCGCACTTCTTCTCTTTCTAAATTTTATACTACCTATACTATTGAACAAAACTGATTTAGATATAATACTACACCATTGAACAAAAGCTCGAGCACTTTTGTTTAATAGTAAGTATAGTATACAATTTAGAAAGAGAAGTGCCTGGAGATTTTGGTTGACTTCTTCCTTTCGAAATGAAAATTTTCCATCAGAGCCATTTAAACTTTTTAAACACTTTTTTGCTCATAGTGACCGATTATACTTACTAATTCAACATTGAATAAAATATGCTCAAAACTACTAGTTACTTTATAATGTTGAAATTATGGCCATTCCTGATTGGTCGGCCTGTTCGAAGCGCGGAAATTATTCGATACTCAAATGCACAGCCGTCACGAAAACATATCTAGTGGTTTTTTTTATAATTGCACATACATAATAGCAGAAGAGGTGCTAGTGCTTAGTGAATTTCATCTAAAGGTAATTAAATATGTACATAGATACGAAGACTTTTATTCAGTTCTATTATAATAATCGTAGGCTCATGGGGGGGATTGATCCCCTTCACCCCCCCTATCTACGCCACTGCATAGAACAACGCCTTTTCATGTCTAGCGCCCTTGGGAGGTTGACCAACCAACCGCACACACATGAGTATATATGTATATATATATATATATATATATATATATATATATATATATATATATATCCAGTGGCGCACCCAGGGAGGGAGCCATGGGGCTGACGCCCCCCCCCCACATGAGTATATATATATATATATATATATATATATATATATATATATATATATATATATATATATATATATATATATATATATATATATATATATATGTATATATATATATATATATATATATATATATATATATATATATATATATATATATATATATATATATATATATATATATATATATATATAGATATATATATATATATATATATATATATATATATATATATATATATATATATATATATATATATATATATATATATATATAAATTTATTTATCTTCTTATATAATTATATATATATATATATATATATATATATATATATATATATATATATATATATATATATATATATATATCCAGTAGCGCACCCAGGGAGGGAGCCATGGGGCTGAAGCCCCCCCCCCCAGATTTATTATAGTAACAAAATAATTGAGATTACTAAGATAATAATTGTAAAATGAGCTCATCTACTACTATAAAATTAGCCCACTGGTCACTATCGGTCAACCATAGAACCCGGATGTGCGCTTTCTATTCAAATTTAAGGAGGTAAATTTTGATTAACCCCTCCCCCGAAACTCAATCCTGGGTGCGCCCTTGTATATATATATATATATATATATATATATATATATATATATATATATATATATATAGGTATATATAATATATCTAATATATATAAAATTCTCGTGTCACGGTGTTAGAAGTTAAACTTCTCCGAAATGGCTACACCAATTCTCATGAAATTTTTTGTTCATATCGGGTAGGGCTGAGAATCGGCCAACATCTATTTTTCATCTCCCTAAATGTTAAGGGTGGTCCACCCCTCAATTCAGTTTTTTTAATTTTCAGACAAAATTTTCTGTTCTATTTTTTCTATGATACAGAATTCAAACATACATACAACCCTAAATTTTCACCCCTCTACGATCAACCCCTATTTTTTATTTGTTAAATTCCTCCGGAATGGCTTCACCGATTCTCATGAAATTTTGGGTGCTTATTGGTTAGCTCTGAGAATCGGCCAAAATCTATTTTTTATCCCCCTAAATAATAAGGGTAGTCCACCCCTTAATTTTTTTAAAAATTTTTCAGCTTTCAAAAATAAATGTAACCCTTAATTTTCACCCTTCTACGATCAACCCCTATTTTTAATTTGTTAATTATAAACTTCATTTTTTTTGGCAAGATTTTTATTTTCATTTGTCATGACTTATAATAAAAAAATTCATATAACTCTCAATTTTTTACCCTTCTACGATCAACCCTTATTTTTCCATCGCGATTTTAATTTTTTTAAAACATCTACAGATCCGCAATAGGGTTGCAAGATGGCAATCGAAAATAATAATAGTTGGTCTGAGAATAGGTCGTAATATATTTTTCATACCCCTAAGTAATTAGGGTGGTCCCCGAAACATTTTTATGATGTATTAAAAAATACATACAACTCTTAATTTTCACCCTTCTATCAACAACCCATATTTTTAATAGCCATTTTAATAATTTAAACAACGTTTGCCGGGTTAGATAGATAGATAGAAAGATAGATAACTATCTAGATAGTTAGATAGATAGAGATACATCGGCAGATAGATGAAGAGATAAAAATAAATTTATATGGCAGAACAACGTTTGCCGGGTCAGATAGATTGATAGATATGTAGATAGATACATAGACAGATATAACGATAGATAACTATCTAGTGAGATAGATAGAGATAGATCGGCCGATAGATAGATAAAAATAATTTATATGGCAGAACAACGTTTGCTGGGCCAGCTAGTATATATATATATATATATATATATATATATATATATATATATATATATATATATATATATATATATATATATATATATATATATATATATGTGAGTCATTCCATGTCAAATCGACCACTTTCGAATTGGACGAAATTTGACCAAAAGTTTTCTTGACTATAGATTAGAGATGAAAATAAAAAAAATGTATACCAAATTTAATTTTTGAAAAATAAAAAACGCAACTCTGAAAATTTCAGGATCTTTTAATATTATTCAAAGTATTTTTTTTTCTGTTGCTCCAGGTATCTCCTTTGTAATGAACACAAGTTTGTTTTCGTACCTATGATAGTTTCCGAGATATTCGAAAAACAAAATTGAAAAATAGTAAAATTTTGAATAACTTTTTCTTTGGCAAATCTTCGTCTTATGAAAAAATAAAACTTTTGCTCAAATTTCGTTTGGTCGATTTGACATGGAATGAACCATATATACATATAGGCTTGCCATACTTCCCGGTATCTTGCTCCTGGCCCGGTTTTATCGATGTCCCGGAAAACGGATGTAAGATGTGAAAAGTAATGAATAATGGCTGTAAGTAGTTATATTATAATCAATTATAATAATAGGCCTATGACAAGGCTGGGCGCGACCTAGTGGAAAGGTGTAAACTAGCACTTTATCGAACAGAGAGACGTGAGCGCTTTGTTTTGAGAGCAAAGATTAACATTGTTAACTCATAATAGTTTTTGTAGTTAGACAAAAAGTTGTAGTTCTACAAAAAAATAAAAGCCTTAGTAATTTGTTCGATTAAATATTTTATGTAGTTTTTGAAACTTATTTCATTAACACTTCCTTCTCTTTAAAAATTATATATATATATATATATATATATATATATATATATATATATATATATATATATATATATATATATATCAGTGGCGGCTCGTGAGGTTTTGGTTTAAGGAGGCTACAAGAGGTGTTACACCATAGGCGAAAATTTTTAGGATTTCAAGGTCAACCGCCTTATAATTTAAAGAAAATCAAAGTAAAACAAACACCCTAGGCTATTAATTTCTTTGGACAAAAATTTTTTTCACTTTCGAGTGTGACCTACAACTCCTATTTACAATATTCACAAAAACTCTTCTCAGCCAATTAATCAATTCATCTATTCATCATATATTTTTTCTATCACAAAATAGGTACCTACCTACCTACTTAACGAATTTGTTACTTATTCGAGGAATTAATCAATTGTTGCCCAGCAAGAACCAACGGGGAGGTGAGAGTTTTTTCTTGCCAAAAATAAAATAGGACCCTCCCAAAAATAGATTAAAATAAAATTAAAACAAAAAGTAAAACAAAATAAAAATAAAATAACAACAAAATAAAATAATAAAATATACATTTAGACCTAAAAAAAAATTTAAATAAATTCTTTGGCATAGACATCTATTTTTTATAATTCCTGCATAGATGCCAATGCCAAGGCAGAAGCCTTAAATAAAAAATAATGTTTACATAAAATCAAACAAAAAATAAATTCTTTTAAGATTTTTACAAGGAACAACGAATTATTTGGTATAATACTAAGTAATAAAGTACCTAGTACCACAAACAAAACCTGTGAAAAATAAAATGTACAAAATATGATAGGAATCAACAAAGAAATGGAATTATTCACTGCAGAAAATGAAAATACATCTATTGATGAACAATACATAAAAGATTTCAACAATCAGTTATCAGAAATTGTCATTAAACAAATCCCTACCAGTAGCAGACATCCTTTCCTTCATGAACTTCCTCCCTATATAATAAAATTAATAAAGCATAAAAGAAAACTCTACAGAGAATACTGTATAAATAGGGACACAAACTTTAAAAGAGATATAAATAAATATAATAAAAATATTCAAAATATGATACAACAGTACATATATATATATATATGAAAATAACTGGATTAATGCATGCAACAAAATAAATGAATCAAAAGGGAGGAATTTCTACCGTGAGGTGAATAAACTCTCAAAATACAAATGTCAACAACAAATACCAACTATAGCATATAAAAATAAAGAATATATAACAACCGAAGAAAAAGCTCAAACATTTGCAAATCACTATAAAGAGATCTTTAGGTTCAACCATGATATCAGCTATGATCAAGAGAATCTACAACAAATAAATTCTTGGTATGACAAATTCTTTAATAACCACAAAAGTCCAGGTGAAAATTTCATAATTGAAGAGGCAGACTACTATGAAATACTCCACAACAGCAAAAATAGCAGCCCAGGTAATGATAACATACCATGGCTGATAGTGAAAAAACTGAGTGAAGCGACACACAAACACCTCATACAAATTTATGAACACTGCTTAAATAAGAACTTATTCCCAGAAATATGGAAAATAGGCCATATAATAAATATACCTAAGCCAAACTTGGATATCAAAAAAGTTGAAAGCTATAGGCCAATCACAATACTACCAGTGTTAGGTAAACTATATGAAAAAATCATAAGAAAAATACTCTCAAGTCACATCGACCAATATATTCCCAAATTTCAATTTGGTTTCAAGAACAAGAAATCACCACCCGCTAACAATTCTTGTGTCTAACATGCAAAATGCAACATTAAAGAATAATAAATCTGCAACCTTGAGCCTAGATATACAGAAAGTTTTCGACAACTTGTGGCATAAAGGTCTACTATATAAATTATACAAAAGGAAAGTCCCTGACACACTTATCACGTTATGCCAACAATTCCTAGCTAACAGAAAACTAGCTGTCAAAATTGGATCCACCATCTCTGAATATTTTAGCCCAGAACAAGGAACTCCACAAGGAAGCCCACATTCAGCACTTCTCTTCAATTTCTTTTGCCATGATATGGTTCTCACGGTTGATAATAACTTGTACTTGTTGCAGTTTGCAGACGACACAATAATTGTATCACATGATAAATCAGTTACAACCTGCATCCAGAACCTTCAATTACTCATAAATAAAATTTGTACATGGTTTCGATTATGGCGTATGAAACTGAATCCTGAAAAGTCAAAGTTCATGATGTTTCATCACAGAATAAAATCAACATTACCGACTGTATGTATAAACGGAGTTAACATCAAACCCTCAACTTCTATGAAATATTTGGGCGTGCAGATTGATAATAAATTAAATTTCAATCTACAGACGAATACAGCAAAAAAGAGAACTATCACTAGAGCCAAATACTTTGCCAAACTAACATATAAAAATCAAGGTATAAGCATACAAAATGCCACAAAAATTTATAAAAGCATCTGTCGACCCTTAATTGAATATGCACATCCAATATATGTTAACTGTAGAACTCCAGCAATGAAAAATCTCAAAGTGGCAGAGACAACAGCACTAAGGATTATTACAAGAATCAGACACCCCAACAGTATTTTACACAACCCGACAAACCAAATGTTGTATTCAAGAACCAGGATTGAACCGATTGATTCTAGATTTAATGTTCTCAACAAAAACTTTTTCAACAAACTTAAAGCGCTAGATGACATAGCTGACCTCTATCAAAATGAAGAACATTATACAACATCCAGAAGATATCCTACACAGACTATTTAAAATACTAGAAAATTTATAATAATTTTTTTTTTCTTTTTTATGTTTAAATTAAAATAGTATATGCTGTTATAGGCTGAAGGACCCCAGGTCGATGGCCATTAATAAACGTTTCTCTCTCTCTCTATATAGACAAAATTTGAAAAACAAACTAATTTCATTTGAATTTTTTGAAATGAGGGGTTTCAAATAAATTCCGATGTAGCTTCCTAGATGGTGCCTTTATCTGGATTACAGAATTTTCAGAGTGGAAAAGGATAATAATATCCCATGTTTGAAAAAATTGTTTGTTATCATTCATATCTTGCAGGATATCACATATTTATGTACCATCCTATATTCTGTTGACTTTGCAAATTAACTGGAAAATCATTGCAGTTGAGGCTGACGTGACAGAAAGGTAGACATAGAACAACGCCTTTTCATGTCTAGCGCATGAATATATGTATATATATATATATATATATATATATATATATATATATATATATATATATATATATATATATATATATATATATATATATATATATATATATATATATATATATATATATATTTATATATATATATATATATATATATATATATATATATATATATATATATATATATATATATATACATATATATATATATATATATATATATATATTTATTACCAGCAGGCTAAGCCTAAGGCGGCAAATTCAGTTCATCAATTTTTTATGTCGATTCACAGATTGAAAAAAATCATAATGCACACACAAATTACGAATTTCGAAAATTGGGGAGAAATTAAAATATTCAACATAAATTGAAATATAGTCCTATATACAGTGCTAAATAATAAATATTTCAACATCTCTACACAAACAATTGCTAAACGCTTTATTAATTATACATAAATGATCATGAGTTTTTAGAATATCGCAATAGCGATTCGATATTATAGTCGAAATTTAGTTATTTTCACATATTTTCTTCACTCATATCACTAATAATTATGAAATCTTACACAACTCAATCTTGAAATAATATCGATCGTCTGATCATGCTGCAGCAAGTTCGCAAATTGTCAAATTCAATTTCAGAAAGTTATTTCTTTATGTGTAAAAAATACTGACTAAAATTGACTTATTTTTATTGAATAAAAAACTAGTTCAACATCTTATAGAGATATAGTCTTTTGGTTTAAATTCACCGAACAACTGATATTTGAACGACTGCGACTTGACAATAAAAAAATTCCCTCCACAAAATATGAAGTTAGACAATTTGGCGCTGAGAAAATTGATAAATTTCATCAGTTAATTATTTTATTGGTAGTAAAAAAAAGTTTGGATAATCCAAATGAGCATGGCTTAAGCCTTCATGTCGTACACGAATTATTCAAATTGAATGTTTACATTAGTACATTTCTAAACTTTTTCACAAAGCAAACTTTTCCAGAAAGTGCCAATCGGAATGAATTAATTATAATTAGATGAAGCAATACTGCAATTTTTTATTCAACGGCTTCTCTCCAGCCGAAAGAGCAATTAAAAAAAAATTGAAGTTAAAAAATGATTTCTTCGAAAGTTATTGTGTCTACTGTGAACACGATCTCGAAAATCCATACGATATGGCATTATAGTTACTTTTTTCATATAAAAAGCAGTGGCGGCTCGTGAGTTTGTCCTCAGGCCCAACTAACAATTTAATTTTTATAATGGTTCTTAGAACGTTTACCGGACGTATTTTATAAATCATTCACTGTTCTATTAACACTTTCACAATGTTCTTACAGCTCTTATGAGCATGGAATTGGCGCAGATTATAAAACAAATCGCCTGTTAGGCTTGCTCTATATATGCTGTTTGCTTCTATAATAAAACAGTTTCTATTACATTTATAAATGTCTTATAAATATTAAAAAAAACATTTATAAAACTGTTTTATAACAGCTTTGTTACTAGGAACGAATCGCATATTTAAAGGACTATTTTAGAGTCGTTATGAAAACGTTTTTTAAATGTTGTATATAGCTCGCAACTTTAGCATTTTTGCTACGACCGCCAATAGTTACACGATAATAAAGTTTTTTTAACATTCCTATTCACACAAAATTGTTTGTGAATATGCAATTAGTCTCTTTAGTTGTTGTAAGAAGATACTAAGATCTGTTAATATGGTAGCAAACATAAAGTAATGACAAATGGCTGATTCAGTATAAAAAGTAATGAAAAGAATGAGTACAAAAATGCACCAATGGTGCAGATTTGGCTGCGAAATTAAATTTACTGTCAAGTATATGGTACAGTTCTAATAAAATTCTAACGCGCTTCCCGAATTATGATAATCAAGGAAATTTAATTAATGATAAAAAAACAAGATATATGTTTGGTAAATATAGTTTATAAGAACCTTCTAAATGATAAACTAACCAGTCCAGCATATTCTTCTTGCATGACAATGTTAGGAGACACGATAAAAAATATAGTTTAAAAATGTTGGCGAAGGCCCGCATTTATATGGCTGTCGATTTAAGGCTCCCAACATGGCCACTTATTTTATAATTATAAGGATTATAAAATCCTTATAAATCAAAATTATCCGATCCAGGACAATTATGCTCTGTAAGTAGTTGTTATTGAAATCAAACAGGATTTGTCTAGGCAAAGGTGTACTTGGCATAAAAAGTAAATCACATATATTTTACAATCAAATCATGAAAAATGTACATGCCGATTATCATGGGCCTGACAATTGGAATCTTGTAAATATTACAAATTATAGGCCAACACTCGTTTTTGCTGCTCTTAAAAATTGGGGGTCCATCCATATTAATATTAATTGAAATAGTTTTTGGAATGTCACTTAGTTTGTGCAGAGCATTTCTTAAACTTGATTCCAAACCATTATGCCAGTAGTTTCCCATACCAACTTTCGTTAAAAAAATTGTTTGTCTGGTTTTTAAGAGGGTTCGCGGATCTTGAGGTGAACAATTTGGAATGCGTTCATTAAGTATAACAAGAAGCCTCTTTTGAGATAAATGGGGAATATTATTTGATACTGCCATGGCCGAATATCTTCTCTTAACTTTGCATTTTTTTCTATCTCGCACAAACTGCTTGCAGAATGATGTTGATCGCCAGGATCAGTATCTAATTCGACAATCCATTTTTCTATTTCCGCTTCCCGGTGAACATCGTTCTGTGGTATTGCCTGATGAGAAACGCAATTAATGTTCAGTCCATCAGACTCCTCTGTTGGAATAGTATATGGTCATTTCGATTGATAATCTCCAAGGTCTCTGAATGATTGTTAGAGCTAGAACCACTAGTGCTTTCTATCTGTGGATCGCTTACGATCTCATGATATTTAATTTTAATTTTTCTGTGAAATGTACCACTTCTTTTAATTTTTTTCCAGCTACTGTTCGACATTTTATTTATACATGCAAACAAAAATATCAACAGACGAAATAAACATGAAGGCTATTTTATAATAGTTTTATAATTATTGTTGTGTTGACATTTTAATTTTAAAAGACTCCCTCATGCAACATATTTGTTTTCTAACTATTTTGTGGAAAACTATAAAATAACAATTTTATAGTCACTCGTTTTCATACCAATTTGCTGCAGAAAACAATTCACTTTTATCAATAACAATTAAAAAACTATTTTGTTATTAGGAAATATGTTCGTAACAAAACAGTTTTATTATTGCTTTTATAGTAATAAATTAATCCAAGAACGCACCTTTATAAAATGCCTTCAGAGCAAAGTATCATTCAGAGCTAATATGTTTAATAAAAGATATTTTATAAACGTTTATAAAATAGCTGTATAACTTATTCTACAAATATTTTATAGTTTTGCTGTAAAAGCGTTTTTCAGAACAGTTTTATTGACAGAACAGTTGAGTGCAACAAATTTATCCTGAATTAATACTTTATAAAACATAAAAGATTTTACGCAGCATTAATAAAACAATTATAAAGTATATTAGTTCGCTAACAATGTCGAATTGCTAGTTGGGGGGGGGGGGGGGCAAATTGTATATCTGTTTTTGGTTTTAGGCTAAATCTTCAGTCAATAGAATATCTTCGAGAGATTTATCAATTTATCTAAATCAATAATTTTTTAACGAAATGCATTCGTGCAGGTGCAAAAAACGAATATTTATCTGATCTGCATAAACCTTACGTAAAAAAGACGCAATATTCACATTTTCCAAGAGCTGAGAACTTACTAGACTGTTTTTATGCTTTGGAGAATTTTCATGTTTTATAATCTTTTCTACCAAATGTTTGAGATCACGAACTCCTATTTTTGTCCAATTTTCATCGCCTCCAAATATTAAATAAACAAAACGAAAAAAAACATCACATTCATCACATCCACACAACCACGGAGTATTGTTGTGAATATTTTCATCAAATTTTTGCCTAAAACCCGGCCGATATTAAATCCTTTCTGTTACTGAATTATATTCAAAAGTGGCGTCGGTAAATCGACTTTCTCCTACAAACTTAATTTGCTAAAAACAACTTTTTTTTAACTCACGCACCCTCATTATGTTTATAAAATCGGAAAAAGAAAAAAACAATACATCCCTCACAACCATCCGCCAACACAGCAGGTAATCTTCATGCGGCCCAGACCGCCCAGACACCTTGAGTCCGTAGCAGTCTTCTCCGACGACCCCGGATTACGTCATCTCGCCTTGCCGTTATTGGGGGATATGTGGACTCGTGGCTCAAACGCCCGTGCTCATCGAAGAAATGTAATATTGGTTGCAGTTGGATTGAAATACTGGTATAGTTTCGTAAATTACGGTGGAGCGTATGGATTTGTTGAGATTTTTAGAATATTGCTTAATTAATTAATGTATGGCGTTATTGCTGGGGATCATCTCACATTATGTGAGATGTTCCGGCGCCGATTGCCGCTTTAGGCTGCGGTTATAGTGGATGCGTTTTCTGACGACCAACTAGTCGGACGTACACGTCAGATGTCGCAGGAATGAATCAAATACATAATAATGTATCACTATGGTTATAGTGCTTGCGAATCGGTCGTCCGATGACGTTAGAAGTCGTTCAAACGCTTTGATATTTCATGCGACTTTGTGCGAATGTCAAAATGGATATTGAAAAATTGATGTCATTAGTTTTCGACATATTCACTTTTTCCGGACAGTAATAAAACTTTCAATAGCGGACCTTCTACATACTGATAATATTCTTCAAAGTTATTATTGTTGATATCCATGTTTCATGTAAGTTACGAATGACAGTCTAGGCGCGAACACAGGAAAAAATACGCATTGACTATAACCACCGTTGTCTGACGATCAGTTCTGACGTGTACGTCCGACTAGTTGGTCGTCAGAAAACGCATCCACTATAACCGCAGCCTTAACCCTGTTTTAGGTAATTAGTACCGAGGCATACTAACCCAGGGGGACCGACGGCTTAACGTGTCCTCCGAAACACGGTAGCGATGGTATTGAAAAATTTGTTGGTTTGTTGTGGGAGTCGAACACACGCCCTCTCGATTGTCAGTCGAGAGTGATGTCACCTGAGCCATCACCGCTACGATATTGCTTAAGTTTTAAAGTAACTAGTTCAAAATTATATATGATTATATATTTATGTGTTAAAATTAGAAAAATAATTTTTATGAGCTCGGCGATCATTTCCCTTTCTGATAAGTTGCTTTTCAAATAATATAGGTACATGTAGGTACGTATTCATTAGGTACGGTTTAGGGCGGCCGCACATTTACTACAATCGGATCTGATTGTCTGAAACGATTTCAAATCGGACCACTAGCGCACACTGCCGACAAAATACGTCCGATTTTATTTGAATGTCTCAAGCAGGGATATTTTTCGACCGTGGTAATCAAATTTTCAGTATCGCACATGGTTTGACAATTCCTTTTTCTATAGTCCCTGTCAGAAACTGACAGAAATAATCGTATGTTTGCGGTATACTATGCAAAAACAATGCACGGCTTGCCTTCCGGTAGTCGGATCAGACTTTTAATCGATCCGATTGATAGGACCCACTGCTCGTGCATCCGACTCGGACGTCCGATCCGATATCGGATCATAGGTGTGCGATATGATCGTATAAAAGTATAGAAATTTGAGCGTCAGATGCCCTGATCCGACAATCGTTTCAGACAATCGGAACCGATTGTAGGAAATGTGCGGCCGGCCTTAATGTGAGAAAACATCGGATTTAGATTTTTATGCAAGAGTAGAATTGCGAATTCAAAGTCTCGCAAAAAAGTATTGTAATGCTTTAATAATTTAACTTAAATTGTAATACTAACAAATAATTAAGAAAATTATTTCGCCAAATGTATATTTTTTATGTAAGCTTTATTCATATTATGTAGGTATTGTATAGTTTAAAGACATGCCTGAGATATTTTTTGCTCAAAACAATGTTTTTTGATAATTCTTTGCTGTAAAAATAATCAAGGATCTGACACGGTAGGTACGCCATAGTTCTCAATGATACTAACCATACGGAAAAAGTTGATGTAACGAGGATGATAGAGCACAAATCATAAAGTTGGAATTTTATTGATAGAAAATTGATGATTGTGGACTAAGATATCAAAATTTAGAGGCGGCAAATCTGTAAATCCGCCACTGTAATATATATATATATATATATATATATATATATATATATATATATATATATATATATATATATATATATATATATATATATATATATATATATATATATATATAAATATATATAGATATAAATATATATATATATATATATATATATAAATATATATATATATATATATGGGTCATTCCATGTCAAATCCACCACTTTCGAATTGGACGAAATTTGACCAAAAGTTTTCTTAACTATAGATTAGAGATGAAAAAAAAAAAAATTTATGCGAAAATTCATAATTTAATTTTTGAAAAATGAAAAACGCAACTCTGAAAACTTCAGGATCTTTTAATATTATTCAAAGATATTATATCAAAAAATTTGAGCCCAAAATTTAATGTCAACTTTGAGGATTTTTCAAAATTCTACAAATTTTTGTTTTCAAAGATTTTTTTTCTGATGTTCCAAGTATCTCCTTTGTAATGAACACAAGTTTGTTTTCGTACCTATGATAGTTTCCGAGATATTCGAAAAACAAAATTGAAAAAATAGTAAAATTTTGAATAACTTTCTTTCTTTGGCAAATCTTCGTATTATGAAGAAAGAAAACTTTCGATCAAATTTCGTTTGGTCGATTTGACATAGAATGAACCATATATATAGGCTTGCCATACTTCCCGGTATCTTGCTCCTGTCCCGGAAAACGGATGTTTGATGTGAAAAGTAATGAATAATGGCTGTAAGTAGTTATATTATAATAACAGGCCTATGACAAGGCTCGGCGCGACCTTGTGGAGAGGTGTAAACTATCACTTTACAATTAACATTGTTAACTCATTAATTGTTTTTTATTTTGACAAAAAAAAATTCTCATAATAGTTTTTGTAGTTAGACAAAAAGTTGTAGTTCTACAAAAAAATAAAAGCCTTAGTAATTTGTTCAATTAAATATTTTATGTAGTTTTTGAATCTTATTCCATTAACACTTCCTTCTCTTTAAACATTATATATATATATATATATATATATATATATATATATATATAAATATATATATAATATATATATATATATATATATATATATATATATATATATATATATATATATATATATATATATATATATATATATATATATATATATATATATATATATATATATATAAATATATATATATATATATATATATATATATATATATATATATATATATATATATATATATATATATATATACAGTGGCGTAGATAGCTTTTTGCGATGGGGGGGGGATATGACTTAGTGCAAAATTTCATAAGTTTTTCTTCTAAAGTTCTATTCTTGTTGATAAAAATAATCTTTCATGTAGGTAGTACAAAATAAGCAGAAAAATTGAATTAAATTGCAAAAAATTCAAATTATTTGAATTGGAAAAAATTTATCAAAAATTAGTGAAAAATTGAATTATATTAAATTGGATATATAAATCATTGAACATATTCTTGGGAAAATAAGAAGTATATCTAGTTTTCGGCGTTTTTCGACATTCCTGACTTCGTCAACTGTGATTCCAATTTCACGATGAATTGCCAGAGCAGCCAAACATTTCAAAAACAAAAAATTAGACAAACATGAGTTTTTAATTTGCAATGAATTTTATATATTCAGAAGGGTCCATTACAAGTCCACTTATTTTATCGTGCTCCTTTGAATCGTTTCTATTCGCTTCAAACGACGATACCGACAGCATAGCTAATATTATGAACAACATATTGATATTCGAAAAAAAAATTTCTAGGCAATCATCAAGCTCTATTATTGAATTTTTAGGCTTAACATCGCCTTTACGAATTAAATATTTCTTCCACACTTTCAAGTTACGAGAACAGCAGGTGTGGCAGTAAGAAATTTTTGATAAAACTCATCACTTTTGATAAATTTATCAACTGCTTTGTCAATTTCGTATAAATCATGCTTGAAAAACATCGAAAATCTTTCTAATATATTTAGTCCAGTCAAAAAGTGCTTTTTTGTTCAACTTTTTTCAGCAGTCTCGGAAAAATATGAGCAAGGTGTCATTCGATTCGTAATAGCATATAGAACTTTTTGAGATAAATAAAAATTCGCTCGCAAAAATTGTGAAAGTAAACAATATACTGAAAAAGAGGGGGGTTGGTTCTTTGCCAATATGTCAAAAATTAATTGAGATTTTTGAAATATGAAGAAAGATTCGAAAAGAAGGGGAAATTTCCTAAAAAAAGACCCAACTACTGGAACTGTAGGATCAATATTCATAATTTTCTCAGATAGGTAAAAATATGACCGAAAACGGGTAATTTGGTTTGGGCAAGTCACGCCCACTTAGGGCACTTCAACAATTATTTTTCCATATTAAATATGAAAATTAAGGAATGAAAAATTCAGACAGTTACTAAATCGGTGAATGAGCAATAATCCAGCGATAATAGCGATTTTTGAATTAGTTATGCAATAGTTAATTAACAATTTTTTGGTACTTGAACATGAAAATTGTAAGTGTGATAAATGTTCACTATGGGTCTGAAATTATTTTTCATTCTTGGAGCTATTATTATAAGGCTTCAGAGTAAATTCCCATTGAAAAAATTTGAAATTTTTCAGTTGTTTACTGACAATTTACGTAGGTATAGTTTTGCAAAATCAAAATGAATTTTTTTTATAATTTTAATGATCCGTTTTTTATTATCGGAAGCTACATGGAAATGGTTTTTTCAATATTCATCTCCTATTGTTTAAAAAATTGTTATAAAAAAAATGCGTTGTTTATAAGAGAATCAAGAAAAGAAAGTACTGATTAATCAAAGTGCGTAAATTGTTAATAAAAAACTGAAAAATTAAATTTTTTTAACAGGAATCTATTCTGCATTTTTTTGAAACTAGCTTCAAGGAAGGAAAAAAGTATAAGATCTATAGTTTAACAGTTATTACACTTGCAATGTTCTTGTTCAAGCAGCAAAAAACTATTGCATAACCAATTGAAAAATCGCGATAAAAATGTTTTGTCACTGGGTTATTGTTCATTTACCTATCCAGTAAGAACCTGAAATTTTTCATTTCTTAATTTAATATTTAATAAAGTTGAACAATGTTTATTGTTAAAGTGTCCCAAATGGGCGCTACTTTCGCAAGCCATACTACCCACTGTCGGCCGTATTTTTACTTTGAGAAAACTATGAATATTAATCCTACAGTTCCGGGAGACTTTCTTTCAAAAAATTTCCTCTTTTTGTATATGTATTTAGATATCAACTAGTTTTTGAGATAATTTTTTTTTCAGTGAATTGATTATATGTTTTACAATTTTCAAGAACGGAACTTAAATTTTTTCAAAAAATATCTTCATGCTATTTCGAATCGAATGACACCTTGTTCATATTTTTCCGAGACTCATGAACAAAATTGAACAAAAAAAGCACTTGTTGACTAGACTATATTCTCATGATTAGTAAATCTTTCTCCAAGTCCAGAAATGGATTGAACGCTATCACAGAAAATTTTTATTCACTTCAAAATGTTATGGAGTAATTAAATTGTCAAAGCCAAAAGTTACTCATATTTTGATACCTACTCTACCTCAAAAAATATTCGAAATATTAAATATTTATTGAAAATATTCTAAGTAAACAGAAATTTAATCAGTCACTAGGAACAAAAAACGTGTGTGACATGGAAAATTTTATTAACCAAGGAAGAAGTCAATCATAACCTCTTCGCACTTCTTTTCTTTCCAAATTTTATACTACCTATACTATTAAACAAAACTGCTCGTGTTTTAGATATAATACTACACCATTAAACAAAAGTTCGAGCAGTTTTGTTTAATAGTAAGTATAGTATACAATTTATAAAGAGAAGAAGTACGAGGTGATTTTGGTTGACTTCTTCCTTTCGAAATGAAAATTTTCTATTAGACCCATTTGAACTTTTTTAAACAAGATTTTGCTCAAAGTGACCGATTAAACTTACTAATTGAACATTGAATAGAATATGCTCAAAACTAATAGTTACTTCACCCAAAATTAGAAAAACGATTCAATTTCTTGATTAATTATAATGTTGAAATTATAAGAAGATATTGCACACACAATTGCACAGTCGTCTCGAAAACATATCTACATGATTTTCATATAATCGCACAAACATAATACCAAAAGAGGTGCTAGTGCTTAATAAATTTCATGTATACTTAAATACGCAGATACGAAGACTTTTATTCAATTCTATTATAATTTTCGTAGGCTCATGGGGGGGGGGATTGATCCCCCCCCTATCTACGCCACTGTATATATATATATATATATATATATATATATATATATATATATATATATATATATATATATATATATATATATATATATATATATATATATATATATATATATATATATATATATATATATATATATATATCAGGGGCGGCTAGTCAAAGGAGGCTAAGCCTCCTCAATAATATTCCGTGTATCACTAATATATATATATATTATATTGAATAGTCAGCATTCAGCATATTCATATTAATAAAAATCATATTATTTTATGCACCTACCTTCCTTTCAACCTACATTATATAATATAATTTATTAATTAAGATAGAAGGTATTTACATTTACTGCATTTCATTCATTTCAAGATTTGTGGCAACGCTGCGGAAAGCTTAGAAAGGTATATCTCAACGTTCCTTATGCCTGCCACAGAAAAGCAAACTCACACCATTCAAAAACAAATACTCCGAATGAATACTTCATTGAAATAGAAAACCAAAACACATGTACATGGCAACACCGATAAAGTCCAGTCTTATACAATGTCGACCAATCAAATTTTAATAAAAACATTGCGACCTACCCCTGAATTAAACAATTTGGTGCAGCGTAACAATCAACAGAATCACGGTTTTGATATCAGAAATTATGAGAGACATCCTCTGCTAACCGGATCGCAGGTAAAAAATAAATTATTTTGTTGATAGTATTTACTTTTTACTAGGGAAAATGTCTCTGTTTGGGGCCGCTTAGCATTTGACGATTTAAAGAATTTATCACGTTCTTTGGAAAGGCACGAAAAATCCCAGGAACATGTCGTGTCGCGGATCAAATTTAAAATGTTTGGAAAAAAAACATTAATTATATATATAATAACATATTAATGTTATTGATACAGCACGTGTTCAAGAGTTAGAAAAATACAACGAAAAAGTTAAGGAAAACAGAGAAATATTGGAGAAACTGGTCGACATTATATTATTCTTATGTCGCCAAGATATAGCGAGTAGGGGACACGATGAAACAGACGAATCTAGCAATAAGGGAAATTTTAAGGAACTCCTTGATCTATTTTGCAAATATGACGAAAAGCTGTATAATTTCATTAACAACGCTACAGTTTTCTCCGGAACCTCAAAAACAACTCAAAACGAAATTATAAACTCTGCTACCTATGTTTTGGAAACTTTTATCGAAAATGAACTTTAAAATGTTAATTTTTTTTCCTGGCAAGTAGATGAGACAACAGACATTAGCTGTAAATCGCAGTTGTCGATAATATGCAGGTTCGTAAAAGATGGAACATTATTTGAGAGATTTTTAGGTTTTCATGATGTCAGTTCTGGAAGGTCTGCCACCGATTTATTCGATTTTTTAAATGAGAAATTTTCGAAGTTTAATTTTCAATCTAAACTTATAGCACAAACCTATGACGGCGCAGCGGTTATGGCTGGCCATTTAAACGGTCTACAAACAAAAATTACATCTGTTGCTCCTCAAGCTATTTTTACACATTGTTATGCACATAACATGAATTTGGTTTTAAGTAACGCTTGTAGTTCTATTAGGCAAGTTAGAATTTTTCAAATTTATCTGCATTTTCAACATCTTTTTCAAAATCAACAACGCGCACAAAATTTCTAGATGCAATAGTAGGTAACAGAATTCCAAGTAACGCACCAACTAGGTGGAATTTTACTTCAAGAGCTATCTTTACTATACACAATAATAAGGATAAAATTTTAGAGGCTCTTAATTCTATAGTTGAAAGTGAGGAATTTTTCACCGATAAAGTAACTTTAAATACCGCACGCGGATTAATATCTTACTTACAAGATAAGGAATTTATATATTTTTTAAACATCTTTAGATTAATTTTTGAACAAACAGAAATAGTTTTTCAAATCTTACAGCACAAGTTTTCAGATGTGATTTACTCACGAAATCGGCTCAAGTTTCTTTTGGAGAAAATTTCAGAATTTCGTGCAGAAGTTTATTTTAAAAAACTATTTTTTGTATTTCAAACTACTGATGATACGACTCAATTTAGCCCAAAACGAAAGAAATTCAGTTTTGCAGATATGGAGCTTCACTATAAGCAAATATTTTATGAAATTTTGGATACTATTAGGGGTCAAATAGAAATAAGATTCTCTGATTTGAAAGAACTGCATTTCTTCGAATTACTCAATAAAAAATTTTTTACCGGATTTTCGGCTAATTTTCCAGATAATCTTTTGGAAAATTTATGTCAAAAATACACTTTTTTTGATAAGGTGGCCCTAAAAAGTGAACTGTGTGTTGTTTATAGTGACAATGAAATTTTGGGGCAAAATGAAAATCATGTGATGACTATTAAATACCTTTTTGATAATGATTTGAATCAAGATTTACCTCAAGTTTATAAACTCTTATGTCTAATTGTTTCTATCCCGGTGACATCGGCTTTCGTAGAGCGTTCGTTTTCCACTCTTAAGAGAATTAAAACTTATTTACGAAATTCAATGAGCCAGGATCGTTTGAAAAATATTAGTTTGTTGTCTATTGAAAAGGAATTGGTAAAACTTTTGGCGAAAGACAAAAAATTTTATGAGGATATTATAGATCATTTTGCTAACGTTAAAGATCGCAGAATACCGCTAATCTTCAAAAATATATAACTTTTTATTTGCTGTCCCACACATATTTTGTACATTTTATTTTTCACTGGTTTTGTTTGTGGTACTAGGTACTTTGTTACTTAGTATTATACCAAATAATTCGTTGTTCCTTGTAAAAATCTTAAAAGAATTTATTTTTTGTTTGATTTTATATAAACATTATTTTTTATTTAAGGCTTCTGCCTTGGCATTGGCATCTATGCAGGAATTATAAAAAATAGATGTCTATGCCAAAGAATTTATTTAAATTTTTTTTTTAGGTCTAAATGTATATTTTATTTTGTTGTTATTTTATTTTTATTTTACTTTTATGACAGGAATTTTATTTCAATCTATTTTTGGGAGGGTCCTATTTTATTTTTGGCAAGAAAAACTCTCACCTCCCCGTTGGTTCTTGCTGGGCAACAATTGATTAATTCCTCGAATAAGTAACAAATTCGTTAAGTAGGTAGGTGGGTACCTATTTTGTGATAGAAAAAAAAATATGATGAATAGATGAATTGATTAATTGGCTGAGAAGAGTTTTTGTGAATATTGTAAATAGGAGTTGTAGGTCTCAAGGTAGACACTCGAAAGTGAAAAAATTTTTTTTCCAAACAAATTAATAGCTTAGGGTGCTTGTTTTACTTAGATTATCTTTAAATTATAAGGCGGTTGACCTTGAAATCCTAAAAATTTTCGCCTATGGTGTATTTTTTAACACCTCTTGTAGCCTCCTCAAACCAAAACCTCACGAGCCGCCACTGATTATATATATATATATATATATATATATATATATATATATATATATATATATATATATATATATATAATATATATATCAGGCGCGGATCCAGAGGGGGGAACGTTCCTCCCCCCAAATGGCCCGGGCGCCACCTAATTGTTTTGATTGGGAGCTACTCGATTTACCATTGCCCAAAATGCCAGGACCTTTTGAATATATATAAGTTTTCCCCCTCCTCCAAAAGTCGGGCCTGGATCCGCGCCTTATATATATATATATATATATATATATATATATATATATATATATATATATATATATATATATATATATATATATATATATATATATATATAGACATATGTCACCGGAAGATAACGAAATCCGCAAGTTTATAAATTTCCTAAGAAATTTATAAATCTTCGTAGGATTCTAAACGAGAGATAAATTGTATTATTTTACGCCTACATTTCCGCAAATTTATCAATTTGCGACGTCTCGTGGTAAGTTTATAAACTAACGGATATCCATTCGTAAGATTCCAAACGGTTCGACCATTCACAGAAGAGCTTTTGATTTTACGCTTCTACAAAATACGGCAAATAACACACTGCTCTCTGATTGGTCGATGTTGACAGTGGCAAAGCTTGTGTCCATAGACTTACCAAACTATAAATTTATCAGTTTCTATTACCTACCTAACAGTATTTTTACTTCAAAACTAGGTAGGTACCTTATAATACAGGGGTTACTTTTTTACATAATATGCTAATGACCCCTACTTCACTCTACCAAAATAAAACAACAGAAACCGTGTTCTACGATATGAAAGAGGTTTATTATTAATAAAGAAAAAACAATCATAAAACATTTTAATGACATTTTTTTTCCTCTATACATTCCGATTTCTTACTATTTTGGTCATGGCCTCTATAAAACTTTTGTAGCTCTGTGGTAAGTTTCACTTCGTCAACAAATTTTCTAGTATTTACGGCACTATCTTCGCCATTTTGGCTGTCCGCAGCTTCTAGGTCGATCATTATAGGTATAGTTTAGTAACCTTAGCAATATAAAACTATTTTCACAGTTCCAACTCAGTTACAATATTAAAAACTTTACAAAAACACAGGAGCAACCGGTTTGTTTATGTTCCGGGGCGACCAATGGTGGTGGAGAGGAAGGAAAAGGAACACGTGACTTATTCAACCAATTAGAGCGCACATGGCGTTTGGTTATTACATACTTATTATTTTACGCTTGAGTTCTGTAAGTTTATCAATTTGCGAAATTGTGGGCGTAAAATAATACAATTTATCTCTCGTTTAGAATCCTACGAAGGTTTATAAATTTCCTAGGAAATTTACTGGCCACCTAAAAGATTTAAAAGTATATAATTACTTATTTATCAGCATTAACAGGCCATATTCAAGTTTGAAAATCGATTTTATTAATAGGTTGACGTCACGAATCTAGTGACTTTCTTTACACTTTTAGAAGATCGTAGTCACTAAGTATGTGTTGTACAAAATAGGTTCGTACCTATTATTACACATATAAAAAAAAATGAATGTTGATTGTTTGGGTGTTCTGAGGATGTGGATGAAAAAATTAAATTTGTATTTGATAAAGGGGTGGGTAGTCGAGAGTAAACATCAATTTTTCCAATAGAACTACTTGAAATACGGATTCAATCTTATCAACTATCCCTCACACCCACATTTCTATTTTCTAGAATAGTACACCAATTCTTGAAATATATTTGAAAATATAAGTAACGCCTGTTTGAAGACAAAACCATATATCAAATAATTAAGAACATATTTTCTACATTAAGTGGATTAGATTTCTCCTTAACATTTACTCAGCAAATCTGACTGTTGATATTGTGACCTTCTAAAACCTTTTGAAGGATTGAAATTAATTCAGAATTTATTTTGTTTTAATTGAAGAAAAGCCAAATTATTTTTAATTATTGAAAGTTTTGAGAAAGTCATGAATTTCGTGAAGAAACGTTAAATGTTTAATAAAGTAGGTTTTATAACTTTAATGACCTGCTAATGCTAAGAAAAGAAAGGTAAATAACAATAAAACACAGGCAAGAATGATTCAAATATATATATATATATATATATATATATATATATATATATATATATATATATATATATATATATATATATATATATATATATATATATATATATATATATATATATATATATATATATATATATATATATATATATATATATATATATATATATATATATATATATATATATATATATATATATATATACAGTGGCGCACCCAGGGGGGGAGCCATGGGGCTGCAGCCCCCCGAGATTTAAAAGAGTAATTCAAAAGAATTGAGATTACTAATATAATAATTGTAAAATGAGCTCATCTACTACTATGAAATGAGCCGCCCACTGGTCACTATCAGTCAACCATAAGATCTTTTGTGATTTACCGGATACGGGATGTGCGTTTTCTATTTAAATGTATGTAGGTATATTTTGATTCAGCTCCCCCCGAAACTCAATCCTGGGTGCGCCCTTGTATATATATATATATATATTTATATATATATATATATATATATATATTATATATATATATATATATATATATATATATATATATATATATATATATATGTATATGTATAACAATCAAATCATGAAAAACATACTAGTCCACCATGGTCAATTTCATACATTACATAAAGTGAACAAGGAAAATTCTTTAATAATTTAAAAAATTATCAAACAACTTTCCAAGGAAGCTGGTTATACGTATTCAGCAACGCAAAATCTGCATACAGCTGTTTCGATCTTATTAGATCTCATCAGTGCAGCTTATTTGACTCGGAGTGAATTAACAAATTTCTAATTGTTCCCCAATACAAATCGTGGTCAGTAACACTGTCTAGATAACAATCCAGAGCGCCATCCCACCAAAGATATTGGGAAACAACAATTCACCGCTTAGACTGAAAATGAAGAAATTCGTCGCTTAAACACGTACCTCCTGATATGAAGATATCTACTCTACAACAGTGGTGTATATGATTCCAAGGCACACTAACATAGTGATTTAAAACCTTTGGATATACCCACGAGAGCGCGCTCCGAATATTCTAATCGCTTAATACGCAAAATACAACAATCAAATCATAAAAAACATACTAGTCGACCATGGTCAATTTCATACATTACATACAGTGAACAAGGAAAATTCTTTAATAATTTAAAAAATTATCAAACAACTTTCCAAGGAAGATGGTTATACGTATTCAGCAACGCAAAATCTGCATTCACAATCGAACAGTGAATTATAGAAATCGTCAAATCAAGCGACGAATTTCTGCATTTTCAGTCTAAGCGGTGAATTGTTGTTTCCCAATATCTTTGGTGGGATGGCGCTCTGGATTGTTATCTAGACAGTGTTACTGACCACGATTTGTATTGGGGAACAATTAGAAATTTGTTAATTCACTCCGAGTCAAATAAGCTGCACTGATGAGATCTAATAAGATCGAAACAGCTGTATGCAGATTTTGAGTCGGGGTGATTTGACGATTTCTATAATTCACCGTTCGATTGTGAATGCAGATTTTGCGTTGCTGAATACGTATAACCAGCTTCCTTGGAATACTTGGAATACTTCATGTATATATATATATATATATATATATATATATATATATATATATATATATATATATATATATTATATATATATATATGTATATATATATATATATATATATATATATATATATATATATATATATATATATATATATATATATATATATATATATATATATATATATATATATATATATATATATATATATATATATATTAATATATATATATATATATATATATATATATATATATATATATATATATTATATATATATATATATTATATATATATATATATATATATATATATATAAATTTTTAAAATTGTGTTTTGGACTATTTTGATAATTAAACTCTAGAGACTACATGTTAACCTGTAACCCGTTTGAATGATTCTTCTTCAAGTGACTTACTCTGTTTCGAGTGTAGGCGCGACCTCTCTCAACACTATTCGTGTTGTGCGTGATACAGTGATACACGATTATCATATGAATTAATTATTATATATATATATATATATATATATATATATATATATATATATATATATATATATATATATATATATATATATATAAATAGAGAATCAAAAACACATATCTTTCACCACTTTATACAAACGAAAAAAAAAAATAAATCAACTTTCCCTATCAAAAAAACCCAATCCCATCTGAAAGTTAACAACAAAGTATTTATTTATGAATAGATTAAATATTCATAACAAATTATAAAATAACCTGATCATGAACTGGGGTATACAATATTGCTGTAGGAAGAATCCAGATATATATATATATATATATATATATATATATATATATATATATATATATATATATATAGAATAAATCTGATTTTATTTTGAAATTAAAGGTAATCTTGAGCAATAATAAGATCAACATATAATTTTACTACAAATTGTATGTCAAATTTCCAAACATTTTTGTTGAGACATCAAATTAAAAGCAAGGCTATGAATAAAATTAAAACAGAAAATCGTCTCAGGAACATGTTGAAGTTCTTCACTAGTAGAAATGTAAATGCAAAGAAAAATATTTAAAAAAAAACAATCAATAATTTTATAATCCAATATATCAATGATTCACAGAAGGTATGCACATATTACCTTATTTATTAATTGTTCAATAAAATTAAATCAATTTATGGTATCTTCCATAAAACATGTGCGAATAATACATGATATTCATTTAGTCTGGTTATATTCGAAAACAGGATCGCTCACTTTACTTCCAAAAATATTGAAATAAATCGATTAAGATTAAATATTGCGAACAAAATTCAAATTAAATATTTTAATATTTTATATTCAAAATACAGAAGTTCAAGCAAACCTTTTAGAATAGTAAATATCAATTGATACTAGAAAATTCAAATCCGGTAAACTCTACTGATTAACTCATGAAGACTGGATGGAACAATAAATAATAGTTGCAATAACGTTTTGATATTAAATATATCGGATCGATTATGTACAACACGTCATACAACTGAAAAATTATCTAACTTGATATAGTGGTGTATCTTGTCTTCAGTGAATCGAATATTAACACTTCTTCAGCATCTTGTCTGCGAAATAACGTTATTCAATACAGATTTTTCTTTTGATATATCCAGAATATCTCTTGAAAAAATGTAAGTAAAAAAGTGAATACTCAGCTAGAGGGTATTTTATTGGGCGTTTGGATTGAGTTGTGCGGGGGGCGATAATTTGCAAGTAAAATTCACTGCGCCTAGAAGCAGAGATCTTATAAAACCAGGTAAACTGGGTTTGGCTGCCGTAGTTTCGAAAAGTACTCGCAGTTCTCGGAACATGTTCCGTGTGTAAGGGTTTCTTCTAGAAGAGTATCGTTGAACCAGGAAATGATAGTATATGAATGGTGTCATCAATCTGGCCTTGCCCCTGTAAAAAATTCGTGCGTCAGAAATTCAATAGAAAATACTTGTCTTGATTCCACTAAAATTAATTTTTTGCACGATCAGTCATTTTTGACGGCTTACAATGTCTGTTCCCATGACAGTAAGTTACATTTACTGATGCCAGAACGGTAGGTGATTACTTACCGTTCAGCGAACGGTAAGTAATTACTTACCGTTCTGGCATCAGTGAACTAAGCTAGAGTATAAAAAATTCAAATTGCAAATTATTTATTAGGTAGGTAGTTTAGAAGATAAATTAAAAAATTCTGGTGCTTCCATTGGAAATTTTGATAAATCCTCTCTTGTAAAAAAATGCTAGCCTTCTTAGGCCTATATCCAACATATTTTCTTTTAAGATAGGCAATCATAGTTGCGAACTTGGAAATATCAATAGCATCATATAAGAAAACTGTTGATTTTATCATGGAATATTCAGCCCACAAACTGCCAGGGGCCTTCAGTTGCGCATTTCTTTGGACAAAATATGCCAATAAACTTTTTTCATTAATATTAGCATTCTTATCTTGACACCACTTTTTGAAAATACTATACGTGTTTTCGTAACGTTTTTTCGATTTCTCTGGGATAATCGCCGAACACCCTTCTAACAGCCTACCATTACTAACCAGCCTACCAACCAGGTCTTGGAAAATGAACAATCGAAATTTTGAACGTAAAAATGAATTTATCAATAATACAATGGTTTTTTTATTGTTCTGATCGTGCAAAAAACGTTATAAACATGTCTTCGATCTGTAAACAGTCCTTACCGATCTCCATACTTAATATAATATAATTTACTCGACATATGGATGGGGCTATTAACCCATTATCAAGAGCTGATGATAAAACTAAAGTTGAAAATGTAAAAAGGCCACAAAAGGTAAATGCCACCTGTTTAATTCCTCCCTGTAGTATGTGTCAGGGAGGCGGGGAGCTTGAGTTATGGGGAGGAACTCCTTCAGCCAGATCATAGGATACACTTGTATGTACAAGTGCTTAAGGCTGGATGAGACAGCATATTTATGGTAGATAATAATAATAATAACTTTATTAATCCTTTTAGACATTACAGAGCATGTATAGGACAAGTCGAGAGAAAGACAAAAAAAATTAAAAGTTACAATGTATCTTGAAAATAATCTTCAACGCTATAATAAGACTTATACAATAAAATTTCCTTAACTAACTTCTTATATTTACTTGAATTTGCCGATTTAACATGGCTAGGAAGATGATTATATAATTTAATAGATTGATAAATGGGAAAATTTAGCAGTTTTATGCTTTGGGAACGCTAGTATTTCATCATTTATAGTTCTATAGTCATGAAAACTAGATAATTTCAACAAGTTATTTTTGTTCTCTTTCGCATAAAGCAAACCTCTGAAAATAAAGATAGAGGCAAGTGTCAAGATCCCATGTTCGCGAAATATGGGCCTACAAGAAGACCGGGGAGCAATATTGAAAATCATGCGCACAATCCTCTTTTGCAGAATGAAAACTCTACCTGCATCTGAAGAGTTTCCCCACAACAAAATATTATATGATAGGTGGCTGAAGACCAAACTATAATAGATGTTCAACAATGAATCCAGAGGAAGAGTTCTTTTAACTCTACTAATTGCGTAGTATGACCTGTTAAGTTGTTTACAAACAGCATCGACATGGGTAATCCCACTTCAAGTTGCGGTCTATATATGAAACTCCAAGGAATTTTGCACTATCCTTAGATGTAATGATGTTATCTGAATAGTGAACGGTCAACCTTCTACTACTAACATTACTCATTGAAAAATGAACACATTCTGTCTTACCGATGTTAATTATCAGCGCATTTTCTTGACACCACTGAATAAAGCTCCGTACCAGAATCACGCACAACTCTTGAAGCTCCTCAAAGCTTTGCGCCTTTATCGCAACTGAGGTATCATCAGCAAACAACGTTATCAAACATTTACCCATAGATACAGAAAGAAGTTGGGGCACATTATCCACCTTCGCTATCAAATTTGAGGGGAGATCGTTGATAAACAGTAAAAACAAGAGCGGACCGAGAACGGAACCTTGAGGCACACCTAAATTGACATTATGCTCAGTAGAAACGGAATTTTGGATTCTGACGGACATTGTCCTATCCTGAAGATAACTCAAGAGCCAGTCCAATAATACTCCCCTGAAACCCAGATTATAACATTTATTTATAATAAATTTGAATGACAGACTGTCAAATGCTCGCGATAGATCGAAGAAGACTCCTGCAACAAAAAAGTCGTCATCCAGACTCTCGTAGACATACTCAATGAAATGTATAGCTCCAGTTGAAGTTGGGCCCCAGCAAGTATTTGAAACTTGTCTAAAGATTTCATAATTCTATCGAACACAATCCTTTCGAAAACATTTGAAAAAATTTTAAGGATGGAAATAGGTCTGTAGTTAGCAATATCTTCAACGTCATTTTTTTTGTGAATAGGGATTACAATAGACTTTTTGAGAACATGGGGAAATAGACCCGTGCTTATTGAATGATTGATTAAGTGAGCGTAATGTGGACTAATATCGATACATATCATCTTCAATATTTTTGCTGAAATGCAATCACTACCTGTGCATTTTTTATTGTTGAGTGCCTTTACGACCTCGACCACCTCGAACTTTGAGACTGGATAGAATAAAAAAATTCGAATTCAACATGCAAGATGTAGTGCATATGCTAGACAATGAGTTATTATAATAGCTGTTAATGCCAGTTTCAGCCACAGTGGAAAAATAATCAGCAAAAATCTCTGATAGCTCACTAGTCTCGCTATAAGAAACATCATCGACAACAAACTTCATAGACTGCTGCTTTCCGCCTTTCTGACCAGTAAATTCACTTACCAGCCACCAAACTATTTTGTTTTTATTTTCCGATTGATTAATAAGTTCGCGGTGAAAATTGAATCTACTAATTCTAATTAAGGAATTGTACGAAATTTTGGCTTTCTTGTATAAGTCAAAGGTATGTTGACATTTCAAATTGACATACAACCAATACAAATTCTTCAGGTCATGTTTTGCCCTGATGATTTCAGGGGTTACCCACTTTTTTTTCGGGTCAGTGCTATTAGTAATCTTTTTTAATGGGCAACAAGCTTCGAATGTATTATGAATTATGTCAACGAATGATTTGAAACATTCATCAACATGTTTATGCATATAGATTTCTTTAAAATCACAATTTTTAATTTCAAAAATAAAGTCACTCACATTATTCTGGCTGAGATTCCTGATTACTTTTGGAATGCAACGGGGGTAGACATTGTAACCAATAGAGAACTCAACTGATAGTGCTCGATGGTCACTAATGTGAGCTTCATAAACATCAGAGTTCAATTTGTTGCGTGTGCATTGGTCAGAATGTAATCTACCTTTGATATGGATGTATGACCATTGATATTAGTAAAAACCCTATATATATGTAGGAAGTTTAGGTAAGGTTCATGGCATAATTCTGGCCCTGCATTCGCCTATGTAAGCATGCAAGCAGTGACTTACTTTACCATGATGAAACCTCTGAAAAAAACTCATGGCAGACCAGTCGAACCCGGGACCTGCCAAATAATAGCCAGCGTACCTAAGTACAAGATAACTAGCTTGGTAAAGTTGAAAATTTAACAATCTATCTATTGCTAGTACTACTTTGATGAGTAGGGAAATCCTAAGGTCTTTTTGGTAATTAGTTATGAATAAGTTCCTTGAACTTGGCGATTAATCTTCAAAGCATGTAAAAGGTCCATCCTGTTTCCTTTGTTCAATGAATGAGAGAGGCTTTGGAGATTAAATAGGCTAGCTCAAGGAAATTATTCATCACTAGTTTATAAAATAGATCTTAGTATTTCCCCACTCATTATAGCAGTATTATAACTAGATAGATTGTTACATTTTCAACTTTAGTTTGTCATCAGCTCTTGATGATTGGTTAACAGTCAGCTTCCATCCATAAGCAGATTTCTTCGGAAATCTCTCGGGCGAGTAATGGAATCCTCCCCATCCTTCCCAACTCACATTTTCCATTTCCCCTTTCTTTTTTAATGCGCCGCGACGTAGAGAGACAAACACTTGGGTCTTGAAATATAGACACAAGGAAGAGAACAGGTTCTAGTGCTGACCGCAGCACGTGAGTCCTAATCTAAGTGCGAGACTGGAGGTTTAGTAGGCAAATGCCCGGAAACCGAAAGAACAGAGGTGTTTTTAGTGGGTAGGCAATTTTGCATATATATATATATATATATATATATATATATATATATATATATATATATATATATATATATATATATATATATAATCAACTATGAATCCCACACAGGCCGGGTTAGCAACCAGTATAGCTTTTGAAGTTTTCATCTCGATAAAAAAAAATTAACAGTCCGAAACACATGTCGAGTAAATTGAAGTAATTTTAGTGATACAAGCCAATTGTTTTACTTAGTTCGATTGATAATTTTGAAAAAAATGTTCCACCAAGTGTTAGGCGAGCAGTCAATTGACGTTATTAGGAAAATTAGATTATAGCAATTAATACATATAATGACAAACAAAGAACAGGCTTTGATAAATTGAAAATTGTGAACGTTATCCCAATTAGTTTTTGAATGTTATTTCCTGAACTCAAAATATTCATGTTCCAAAACGTCATTACAATTCACAAAACTTGAATATGTATAAAATTACTACAACATGATATTTGAAAAGTTTTGAATCTTTTTCGAATCGGCGATATCATCGATGATGAAATTGTAGCAAAAAGGTATTGTCAGAAACTTTCGATAACTTGATTGAATTTACTATTATTAAACTGTTTCCAAGCTCAATGTAGATTATTTAATTACGTTTACCGAATGTATATTATTGCATACATAGATTTATTAATCGTATATGATTGAGCATTGATTAGCTCAGAAATATATCCAAAAACTACTTCATATATAGCGTTTGAAATTTTGTTCATTCAATTGAAATAAAGGAAATGTTCAATGTAATAGGTACTTACATCAGAATTAAAAGAATGGAAAAAGGCATCAGAATTATTTCCACAAAGGCGACCAATCTCAGGATGTTCAGAGACTGAAATTCGATGAGCGAAATGAGAAGTCTTGCGCCCCACCACGAATTTTGTCCCAAAGTCTGAAAAAAAATATGTGAAAAAATAAATATATTTCAACATTTCCAGAGTTGATATTGTCAATAGAAGTTGGCGAACCAAAAAAATATGTGAAAAAATAAATATATTTCAACATTTCCAGAGTTGATATTGTCAATAGAAGTTGGCGAACCTGTTTCAGTTCTATGGTTTTGATACATATTATGTTTCTCTATGTATAAGTTAGTTAATTTATTAAGAAATTTTTGTTTGGTAATGTTAGAAAAGATACTTCCTCGATTGTACAAGTACTTAGTGTATTAATTCTGCTTTATTATGTAGAAATGATCTTAATTTCTTTCTTCATTAAATTTTAATTTGCGTTCTAATTTAAAAGATATTAATTTGTGTAAACATATCACGGTTTTCACAAGATGGCTATTGTATATTGAAAACTTCATCATTCTCGTCGATAAGTAATGAAATGAATAGGAATAAAACATACAAATAAAATTTAAATCTGATCTGCAAATTGATTATTGTTAACGGATGAGTTATTTTTGAGTATCTGACGAAATGAAACCATTTTGTTGAAAGATATCTGTGGCCATAACACCACCACATCCTGGGTTAGAAACATTCCAAATACATTTTTTAGCTAAGATATCAAATTATCAATGGTTGAGATTGCTCTGTTGTATGAGCTTATACATTGAATGTAACTTGAGTTTACATACAAATAATTAAGAATGATTACAAATAAAACAGAAAATACTTACATCAAGCAGTGTCAGCGAGTAGCTTGCAGAGTGCAATATGGCGAATAAAACAATGGGCATCAACACAACTATATTTTAGTTAAGGAAGAAAATAAAAAATTTTCAAGTTGATATAGATATCAAAAATATACAATATCTTAGATAAGTGAAAAGAGCAAAACTTGCAAAGTATGATTCATTTAATGTAAGAGATTTCGGCATGAGAACAAGAAATTTTCGAAATTTGTTATTTCAAAAATATTATTTTGAAAATATTTGATGAACTTTTCAAATGTGTATCATATTTTCCTTCGGAAAATAAAATCAAGTCATATGTACGAGACATTGTACTACATAAACGTATGTAATGACATCTGAAGCAAACTGCAAACAATTTAATAACTCATTACAATAGCTTATGTTACTCATCTTCTACTATACAACTATATTTTCAGGAACTCTGCCATCTTTTTATTTCATGTTTCAATTCGTTAGAAACATAAACGCAGTACACTCCGTTAAAAATAGACGTGTTTTTCGACATTTACTTCTCAACCAAGTTCGTTTATACATGTCCGAATTTCTATATCAAGGCTACTTCTCCAGCTAGCTCCTTGACAATATTTCTGTGGTTTTTTTTCTACAAAGAGATTGTTAGCCGAACTTAGTATAACCATAGGCCAAGCTACAGAGATTTAGAATGAGCATTTTGTGCAAAAAGAGGGCCGAGCGCGAGAGAGTAGTTGAAGAGTGGGGGTAGAGCAGCAGGCAAGGATAAGCATGACATTCGAAAGCGTCGGCATTTTGAACATGACGGTTATTTCTCGGTCGTTTTTCGTCATGTTCAGCTTTATTTTTAACATATTTCTCAGCGTTTTCATGTAAAACCAAGATGAACGTTTTGAACTATGAGAATTCTACTTTCAAAATCTTTTTTGCAAATTGAAATCGGACCATACCTGTCGCATCCAGGTCTGCTGGAAAATTGCATAGTAAAATATTCAAATGGCCACAGATCAAAAACTATGCAACGGACAGTTCCTGTTCTTCGCACAAATAAAGTTTATATAGATTAATAACACTAACCGGAGGATCTACGCTTCAACTCAAAAAATAAGTTATGAATTTTTGAAAAAACTGCATTTTGGCCGTTTTTCCCATAGACTAAGGGTCTGATCGAGTCATCCGACCTCTCATTTTTTTCGTCTTTTCATTTTCTACAATAAGTCTATTGACACCATCAAGATCACTCTGATAGTTTCAATTTTATAAGCAAAAAACTAAAAAAAACGCGATTTTCTGCATAAAATTGTTAATAACAAAGATATAAATAATAAAGTCGAGTGAAAAACATATCACTATATCATGTGGAACTATTTTACAAACAATGGCGGAGCTGGTTTTCTTCTAACACTTTTTACATGAAAAAATCTCTGTAGCTTGGCCTACCACTATAATATATAATTTCACTTCATAGCGCACATTTCTGTGCTTTTCCTGATATCTGAATACTGTTGTACATTGCTTGTATTCATTCCAAAAAAAATATGAATAAATAAACTGTAAAAGCCTAAATTCTTATATTTTTTAAAAACTTTCGAATGCCTTTAGCATATCAATTAGAATTTAGGAACTGATGAATATTAACTATTCAATTTGTGTAAAGCAGTATCATGTACGTACAAAAATTTATTTCAGTTTCCTATTGATTGTATCATATCATATACACTGTTTTTTGCATCTACTTCATTTAGCTCTAATGTAACATATGTCTGCAATTTCTAAAAATGAAGCTGTTCTCTGTTCACAGGCAAATAGGATTGTATCTAAAATTAAATGTGGCAATTTATTAAAGAAGCTGTTATCAAGCTTAAGTTCTATAGTGCCATCACAGTCGCATGTGTCTATGCATTGTCACACAATAATTCCACTAACCTCCTGCTGCTTTATAACCCTTTCTCAGAGTATCAACAGTATAAGGAAGTCGTTCAAGCGAGTGGGAAAATGAATCTTCCATGTTTAAGATTTTCTTCTAGGCATTATTTTCTATTACTTAAATAACCTTTGTACCAGTAGGTAGTTAAATATAGTTTCTTGTTAGAGCTATAAAATTATTTTAATAAGCGAAGCAATTTATTCAGTTTCTCGTTAACATACCTAGTTTATAAATTTTAAAAAATCGGAGTCCTAGAGAATATTAAAATTACCAGAGAAAAAAGAAGCAATTGGACAATTTATATAGTAAGGTAAATTTCACCTTTTTACCCGTATGGAACAATCTCACATAGAGTAAATATCTAACCTAACCTCTTTCAATTTGGTATTGTATCATTCTCGAGGAAGGGATAACAATCTAACATTTTTGAGTTACTAATATTATGATTATTCAAAATGATTCATAAGTAAAATATCCAGAGAGAACTCATATTTTGCAATATAAGTAGGGAAGAGCTGGCATGAAAGGGACAAGTCAAATAAGAAACGTCCCCAGTAGACAAAATAATTGTTCTGTAGCAACCCCGAAACATGGAGAGGATGGAGAGGGCGATCCTGGGCTTTTCCTTAAGAGATAAAATACCCAATAGGAGATTGCGCCAAATCTCTGGTGTGACCGACGCGATGGAGAGAATTACAACGCTAAAGTGGAATTGGGCTGGCCATGTAGCGAGACTAACTGACGGATGATGGACAATAAAAATTCTAGAGTGGAGACCCCGCCAAGACGCCTTTAGAAGTAGAGGGTGTCTACCAACGAGGTGAACTGACGACCTTAGAAGGATAGAAGGGAACTGGATGAGTGCAGCACAGGATCGGAGACGATGGAACGTTCTGAGGGAGGCCTATGTTCAGCAGTGAACCCAAGTGGGCTAATTGATGATGATGATGAACCCCGAAACACAACCATTCGCACCTTACGTCACACATCTGTAATTTTGAAGATGGCGACGGCGTGCAAGTGTTCGTAATCGTACATAAAAGTAATTTTTTGTTGTTCTTTAGACATGCTTTGTGAATTACTGTAAATTGATAAGTATTATTTTTACCAGTGTTTGTGATCGATCAGTTATAGACAGATACGAGAATAAAAGGTCATTAAGCTTTTATTTATTGGTAGTAGGTTTTACGGTTAGGTTTAAATTTTTGAGTGATATTTATGAAGGGGGCACTACAACCGGCTATAAATGAGATCCTTTTATATATTGAGATTCTTGATTATTACTCTTAAGAAAAATGATAAATACCTAATTTACTTTAAGAAGAAACTTATAAAACTGTTATCTACTGTTTTATTTATTTTTCAGTTATTTCTTGAAATATTTTTTAAAGGTATCTTTATTTAATTTTTTGCTAGTTGTGTCAGTACTAATCATTGCACAATTAGATTTATTCTAAGATAGCCAGATAACCAAACTTTAAGACTGTTTGTTACTTAAAAATGTGATATTTAAGCATAACTGAAATACTATTACTATGTTATAAAGTGATTTTATGATGATACTATGAACTGTCCCTTTCATAAGTTAGCCCGTCCCTTTCAATGCACTTTATTTATGAAAGGACACAATGCACATTTTTAAAAATTGTGAAAATTTGTACCTAAGAATAAAAAAATATTAATTATATAGATTATATAGAATATTAATATAGGCTTCTCATTCAGGTTCAACCTATTCAAAACAAAACTCTATCGCAGCGAGCTGCATTAGAAAAGCAAGTTTTCAAAACGTATCCAGTTTAAAAAATCTATTCATTCAATTATGATTTTTGTTCCGAATCCAGAAAACAAAAATTGCGCCCTCTATCGTGTATACAATATGTATTTTCTTCTCCGGAGCGTCATACGAAATTACCTACATACAAAGTTTTAACCCTATGGTCCCAAAATTGCGTCTTCTATCGTGTAAACAAGATTTATTTCCTCTCCTGGGAGATCAACTCCCCAAGCAATTCTTACCAACACAAATCCCTTCTAATATATATATATATATATATATATATATATATATATATATATATATATATATATATATATATATATATATATATATATATATATATATTCTATATATCATACGAAACTACCTTCTCACAAACTTTCAATCTAATTGCTCCAAAATTACGCCCTTTATCATGTGAACATGATTCATTTCTTACCCCAGGGGGTCAACCCCCCAACCAATTTGAACCAAAATCAATCCCATTCACGATATCTTTCGACAATACCCACTCACAACTTTTCAACCCTATTACTCCAAAACTACGAGCTTTGTCGTGTAAACAAGTTTTATTTCCTCCCAGGGGGTCAATCCCCCCTACCGATTCAATCCAAGATTTATACGAAACTACCTATTTACAAACTGTCAACCCTATTGCTTCAAAATTGCGCCCTTTGTAAACAACGCCAAAATACATAACCTTATACATATATATATATATATATATATATATATATATATATATATATATATATATATATATATATATATATATATATATATATATATGCATATTTTATTTTAGGTCTGAATTTTTTTTCCTTTTAACACTTTTGTGATTTCGGTTGCTAAATCTGTTACATTGGAGTGTTCTACGTATATTGCAATAAAATAATGGTAAGACATAGCTTTTATAACTGAATAAGCGATAACTTGAAATTATAACTGAATAATCGTTCTTTGATGACTAAAATAATTTTCAGAATGACATGTTCAGTTCATTATTTCTTCAATCTGTAATTTCAGTTAGTGAGATGCCACGTTTGAATGAGTTAGTTGCGGTTAAAATTGATTGTTGAATCAATGAGGGGTATAGACAAGAAGACGTTGCACAGAGATTGAATATCCATCAATCGACTGTTTCTCGCGTACTAAAACGTTACAATGAGACTGGAGGATACAAAAGGCGGCCTGGTCAAGGAAGTAAGAGAATTACAACGCCAAGAGAGGAGGAATATTTAAGAATTCAATCTTTGCAAAATCGTATACCTAGTGCTCCACATCAAAAAAATCAATTACTAAATGCAAGGCAAGTCAATGTTTCCACCAAAACAATAATGAGACTTAAGGAGGTCGATTTAAAGCCAAGACGTCCTGCTAGAGTTCCTCGGCTTCTTCCACGTCATAAAATCGGACGGTTACAATTTGCAAGAGCACATGCGCTGACTGGAATGAGCATCAATGGGGAAAAGTTCTTTTTACAGACCAAACAAAATACAATTCTGGAAGCCTGATGGACGTAGTCTAGCTTTGGTGGTGGTTCCATTATGCTATGGGCTGGCATTAGTTGGGAGAGTCGCACGGAGCTCATTGTAGTGAAATTAAGAATGAATGCTGACTGGTACATATTTAACATCCTTGCAGAACATGTTATACCATATGCCGGCTTTATTTGATATAATTACTTTGTGCTAATGCACAATGCCCGTGCCCATGCCGCAAGAACAGTGAACCAGTATATTGAGGATGTAGGGATTGCAAAGCTAGAGTGGCCACCATATAGTCCTGACGCAAATCCCATAGAACATGTATGGGATAACCTAAAAAAAAATATTCGAACACGAAATCCAGCTCCTACCTCAATTGCAGAATTAAGGATTGCTGTACAGGAAGAATGGAATCGAATACCACAAGAAACCATCAAAGATCTTTTGCGCAGTATGCCCAGGAGGATGCAGGCTATCGTTAGAACTAGAAGAGGAAATATTAAGTACTAAATTGTTATCATTTTGTCTTAAACTAATGTATCGTGTCGATGTTGTTGCTCTTTCCTAATTAAACGTTATTATCAAAAACAGACCATTTCACTAATTTCTCTACGAATCTGTTCTAAAGCTTCAATATGTAATTAATTCGATTATTAATAACGTAGAACACTCCAATGTAACAGATTTAGTGACCGAAATCACAAAGGTGTTAAAGGAAAAAAAAATGAAGACTATGCAATAATTTTGTCCGTGAGTATATATATATATATATATATATATATATATATATATATATATATATATATATATATATATATATATATATAGATATATGAAATTGAGTTTTTGGTGCCAAGCATCATAAAAAGTCATGAAACGAAAAACTATCTTGGCCCTAGGTCCAACTTTGCTAATCGCACCCATTTTAATAAGCAGGTTTTCAAAGTGAAAACCTGCTAATATTATATCGTATCGAGCATTCACTAGAGCCTCTACAACAAAAATGTCCCCTTCATGCCACCTCACTCACCCCTACTTTGTTTTTTATCACTATTTTTATTTGACAGTTTGCGACTGCAATTTCGTAGCAAAATATAATATGCTCTTGTTTTGAAATCTAGTAGTACTACGAAACTGCAGTCGAAAACATTCAAATATAAATAGTGATAATCAACAAAGTATATTGTTTCTCATTCATAGTTATTATCCGAAATAAAGGATAACTCCATTCAATATTCATATTCTTATCTCACTATTTCATTCATTCAATATTTCGGTAAACCCGCAACCAAGTACATAAAGGTTAACAGATTTTGTATTATACAGGGTGTTTCCTAATTGAATGTCAATATTTATGTGGGTGATTTCTGGGCTCATTTTAAGAAAAAAAACTTTATATGAACATATGTCCTAAACGTCTTACCTTTTGAGATACAGAGTGGTAAAGTTCTCAAAAATAAATCATTTATTATTAATATCTACAATACTACTTCAGATATTTTAATGAAATTTGTCATACATGTACTATGAATCAAGAGGCATTTTTAATGTATCACTTTTTTTTAATTTCCACCAGTGGCGTTCGTACGTAATTTGACCTGCCTATTTTGGCAGACATTGCTGGTACGCCATAGATTTTTCCTGAAATAAAAATTATTTTTGATATTCAAAATCATTACTTACCAAAGTTGATCACTTGACTTTTTTCAATCCGATGCACGGTTTTCGCTCAAAAAAATAAAAACCGTTTCTCTGCATGATCATAATATCGTTAATACATACATAATATGACAATATCACCATGCAGAGGCATACGTAGATTTTATTTTTCAGATGAAACCCGTGCGTCGGACTAAAAAAATTCAGGAGATCAAATTTGCTCATAATTGAATACAGATTTCATTTTTTTATTTTAAGAAAAGTCAGTGGCGTGCCACTGACTGTAGATATTAATAATAAATGATTTATTTTTGAAAACTTTACCACCCTGTATCTCAAAAGGTAAGACGTTCAGGACATATGTTCGTACGAAGTTTTCTTCTTAAAATGAGCCCAAAAATCACCCCCATAAATATTGACATTCAATTAGGAAACACCCTGTATGTTTATTATAATATCAGACTCAAATCTCTATATACTCTATAATATAATGATCCGCATAGGTACAAATTTCATTAACGCTTATGAATAAACAATAAAAACTTCATTCCAGTAGAATTAACAATTATTCAAAAATTATAGAGAATTTTTGAATAAGGAAAAATAATCCTGTCCTACATTGAAAACAACACTTAAATTTAATAAAACGAGAAGCATAAGTGCAAGGTCACTGATAATTTATGGAAGTTATGAACACACTCGAAGGTCATTAATATCATCATACAACTTACGCCAAATAAAATAAAAAATGGAAGCGATTATTTTGATGCATTCAAATATGTGCATGTTCATATGATTATTTCCACTCATTATCACCTCAGCCATAAGAAACTACACATCATAAGCATAAGGTCGACTGCATTTATCGTAGAACAATTTATATTATTTATATATATATATATATATATATATATATATGTATGTATGTATATATTATATATATATATATATATATATATTATATATATATATATATATATATATATATATATATTATATATATATATATATATATATATATATATATATATAAATAAATATATATATAAATAAATATATATATATATATATATATATATATATATATATATATAAATATATAATATATATATATATATATATATATATATAAATATATATATATATATATATATATATATATATATATATATATATATATATATATATATATATATATATATATATACAGGGGCGTAGCGAGCGTAATGATTTTTGGGACTATCAAGATACATTGTGTATAATACATTATAGAAATGTAGGCATGTATCAATCAATTAAAATTGCAGTTATTTTTAAAGAAAGTGAACTTTTTTCCCAGTAAGTGTATGTTGTAACATAATATGAATCAATGGAAAATACAAATTAGTTTTATGTTTCTAAAATTTTATTTCTCAATTTTGTAATAATTTTTTATACGTGTACATAAAAGATTCAAAAAATGCCAACACGGCAAGACCATTTGAAGGGTGCCACACCCTTCTCACCCCCACCTCGCTACGCCTATGTATATATATATATATATATATATATATATATATATATATATATATATATATATATATATATGTATATATATATATATATATATATATATATATATATATATATATATATGTATATATATATATATATATATATATATATATATATATATATATATATATATATATATATATATATATATGTATGTATATATATATATATATATATATATACTTATTATTAATTAACGGGGCCGATACTTGGTGAAAACTACTAGGTATTCAATTTTCACAAATATGTTAAATTTTAATTGTTCTTACATGTGCTGTGATTTTATTTTTTCATCAGTTAATAGAAATCACAGGCTATTGATGTTTGAAAAAACCAGCTAAGCATTTGTAGAATATATAACTTTTATTATTTTTACTGTCTACTGTCTACGTCACTCTCTGTCTGTAATATTGTTGAGTATATTATAAGATCAAGTAGATATTATATTTCTTCTGTGCTTAAGATTACATAGCATATTCACTAACAATAATTTTAAAAAATTATTTCAATACTTCGATTTTTTATAAATTGTACAACTCTTCTAAAAACTTAGAATCTGCATGATATCGATTCCCGCAAAAAAATATCAAATCCGAAATGCAACGATTATCAATTAATTATTGCACTTTTCCATTATCAAAATTAATTGGTGAATTATGATTAAATATTATTAATTCAAATCAAACACTTGGCTTACTGTTTCACTAATATATATTGAAAATTAATAATAATTAACAAAAAGTTGTTCAGATCTCTTCAGTGCAGCTTAGGGGCCATCCATAAATTACGTCACACGTTAAGGGGGAGGGAGGGGGTCGACGAAGTGTGCAATTGTGTGACAAGGGGGTGGGAGGGGTCCTAAATTTCGTGATGTCACATTTCAAAATCTATGCGACTTGGTACGCAAATCATGTGCGTGAATCTCAATATTTATTACAAATAGTAAAATGCGAGGTTGTCCCATGTTGTGGAGTACGACGATCCAGTTTTTGGCGACTATTGCGAGAGGGTAAATTTGCTCCTCTATATTACTTCAGTTAGCTTTGGATCTCTTCAGTTAGTTTGTATCTTTAATTGATATAATTCTTTTAATATTTTTTATTTTGTTAATTTCATTAATTAACAAATCGTTTTTCGTTTTGTTAATTTCTTTAATTCATATAATTAATTGCTTTTTGTTTTGTTGATTTGATAAAAATAATTTAAATGTAAATAAAACTGATTTCGGAACCGCTGTTTTCATTCAATAATTTGTAAATGTAAATTTGTAAAATATGTGACGTCACACTAGGGAGGGGGAGTCTCAAAAATGTGACCAGCTGTGACATGGACGGGGGGAGGGGCAAAAAGTCATGAAATTCATGTGACGTAATTTATGGATGACCCCTTACTTAACTGGTAGTGAATTGACATATTTGTTGATGTTTCCCAATACTTCTTAGAATACCGCCTCATCGTACTACTTTTTTTGAAAAGAGTCCATCCTACACTGGCATACAGTTGTATAATAAACTACCAGTCTCTATGAGAAAAGTTCAAAATTTCAATTTGTTTAAAAAATCTCTCAAGGATCTTCTGTGGCAATACTCATTTTATAGCCTTGATGAATTTGTGGAATGTAGCTTTTGATGTTTTTTATACCCTTTTGTGTTTGTTTATACTGTGATTTATTTCAATGTATTGTCTTTTCTCCACTGACTTTTCCAATATCATGTAAATGGTCTAAATGGAATAAAAATATTATTATTATTATTATACAAATCGCGGCCGAACTAATATGTGGATAACAACCCATAGCGCCCTCCGCCAAAGATATTGGGAACCAACAATTCACTATGAAGATCGAAACAGCTGTATGCAGGGCTGGAGTCGTATTTCTATATTTCACTGTTGTATTGTGAATGTAGATTTCGCGTCACGGAATACATATAACCAGCTCCCTTGGAAGAATGTTTGATAATTTTGATTTATTGAAGAATATTCTTTGTTCACTTTATGTGCTAATAGCTTTGTGATATATTACAAAATCCTATGATTCAAATACTTATTCATAACGTTTGCTTTCTTATCATTCATCAGAGATGCCTAATTTCAATTCTCATACTTTACGATATCCGGATCCCCGCAATATTTATACTTATTCGGCACAGAATACGCCCCTTTGCCGTATAAATCGCTTTAGTAATAAAATACAGAATAATGTTGATTTTTTTTCGATGTTCCTTTCTGGGATAAAAAGTGCATTGAAGAGGCACAGGGGTGACTTCTGAAGTTTAATATCTGATTCACGTTACTTTTAGTAATACTTACTGCTGTTTTTTTTTTGTGTGTGTATATTTCTTATTTCTTAATTATTAGAGTAACATGCTTTGTAATTTGTGGCTACCCTAGTGGGTATCTTTGTACCTGTCTGTATCCCCCATGTTCGCAATAAATAAATAAATAGTTAACGCCGCCACTGAACAGAATCATCATTTGTTCCTATATAGGCCAGTCAGTTGAGATTATCAATTGACAATAATTCCAAAAGTTTTCAAACTTTAATGTAGGGTCGGGAAAGAGATAAAAACAAACTATGAAATTTTGCAACCTTTTCCGAAGTCCGGAACATTGTTGAAATTGCAATAACATTGAATTTTGCCTTATGCTTGTGAAAAATATTCCAAAAGTTCTGCAAACTTGAAGTAGTATTAAATATATTATTTCATATAACGTATCAAATTTGCAACCAATTTGAGGGTAGTTACGGAAAATTTTTTCAATTCAAAACTAACGTTTTCCTTCAAAAATATACCGAACAGTTGTATAAATTTGCAACCTTTTACGTTAACCGGAACATGTTTAATAGGGAGTTTTTGAGTTTCTATTTGAAGTCAACGTAATTAGCGTAAACCGCTATGTTGAGTTTGCGCAGAACGGAAAACGTTATTAAGGAGTTGAAGATTTTGAATTCAAATTCATTGCGAACGTCAAATAAGTATAACCTCTCTTGTGTTTTTGAATTATTTTTTGTCGGGTGATTTTTCCGATTTTCATTCACCTATTATTAGCGTTCTTCGGGTAAATTATCATGGAAGATGTAATAGACTATATAGCGATCAGGCGCGGGGGAGTGGATCATAATTTAATAAGAGGTATAATCTTACACAACATCTTTGAAGGAACAAGAACTGTCAATCTCAAAACATCAGATTGCAGACTACGCAGACTCGATTTATGGTTGCCACATCGTAAGAAATAACATTTTGTGCGAATTTTTAATACAAAGGAAGAGGTTTTTTGGAACAAATTAGCACGATATATGATATTAGTCACTTATCATAGTTTAAATAGTTCATTTTTATTTAATTTGCAACTATTTAACTTGACAACACCGCGAATATAACGGACGTTTATTAAGCGAACGTTAAGGTCCCGTTGATAACGTAGTACGTTATCGGTTAATAACCGTCTCGGTAATTTCAAAGCTCCTGCGCATGCTCAGAATAACCGAAAACGTAAAACCTGCCAACTTTGCCCAAGGGCTCCAACTTTGCCCACTGTAGGCGTTATAAAAACATGGAAAATTTTAAATTTGGCAACGTTGTGAAACAACACCGCTCGGTCGTTATGCCGAGCGAGGTTCTTGTTTCCCGTTATTATTGTCCAAAACGCTTCGTAGGTGGGTTGCTATGAATAAACAGGTAAGGAAATTTTGTATGAATTTTAGTATTTTTAGGGTGAAAAGCTAAGCATCAGTGCTCAATGTCTATTAAGTTTATGATAATGAAATTAAGATTGCGGGAAGGTTGATATGTGATTCTCACAATGCAGTAATCGTTTTTAGGTTACACTACCCAAGGTATTGTATTAGTAAACAAAAGTATATGGGCATTGTTGCCAGACATTTTAGGTCAAAAAAATTTTTTAATTCCTTATATAATTTGCATGATTTAATGCAAATCATGACTTTATGGTACAGTAATAGATCCTGGGACATATATAGTGGTGCAATTTCCTACAAAAAACTCTATAAGGCACTTTATAGGAACAATTTTGGAAGTCTCTCAGATTGATGACAATTTTAATGTGAAATTCCTTAGAAAGGCTGGAAAAGGTTTCAAATTTCCAGATATTAATGGCATTTCAGACGTGACATTTGCCTCTACTGAAAGCAGGAGGCTACTATTTTTTTAACGAGAACCTCCAACCATATAATTTATTTTGATTTTTGTTGATGTTCCTTTTATAACTTTAAGGATTTATATTATTTTAAAGACTGAAATATGATATCTTATTGTATCTATATGATTATATTAACTACCTGATAGATTACTAAGAAAAAAACCCTCATTTTTTTATAGAATAATATTTAGTTTGAAGAAGTTAAGTTTCTGTTGCCATTTTGACGACAAAATGGAAGATTTTGATATATTTACCTCTGTTAAATAAAAATACTTTCTAACATGTTGTTTTTTTAATTTAATTCCAACGTCTGCTTCATGCCAAACCTTTTTATGAACTTAATTGGTGGGCAAAGTTTGATTAACGTTTGCCAAATTGTCTCCAAAAGGGAATCCTACCAGCCGGGTAAAGTTATAAGATTGGCAGGTAACTTTGCCCACCCCTAATTAATTTTTTTTCCTAGTAGATGGAAAATGCTATAAATAAAGTGATGATTAACAATCATTTCCTTCATTTAGGTTGTTCTCCATATTCATCTAGAATGTGTTTTAGCATTTCATTAAAAAAGATATATTGAAAAATTCTGATTTTGGTGGGCAAAGTTGGCAGGTTTTACGGTATTTATAATTCTTTTAATTCGTCGTCATTTTTTCGGGCAGATGGTCTCGAAATAATTACAAAAGTTTTTAAACTTTGGAATTATTGTTAAATTTTCGATTTTCAATGTCTAAACTGGCTGGCCTAATAATATAGTTACAAACTATTCACGGAATTACATGCATAGAAGTAAAAGTATAGCAGAACCACATTATTTCTTCTATATTTAATAATCTGTAGGTGATCGATTTCTGTTAGAAAACCATCATCAGGCCAGCTAAAAGATACAAAAGATATACATCAGAAACATACATATATTTAGATTCTACGAATTTTTGTTAGTTTTAATTTTCAGTTCAAAACTGTTAAATGAGATTGGAGTATGTAACTTAACGTTATGAAAAATTTTAGATGAATCAGTATCATCACGCATTCCTCAATTCAAGAAGTATTTTTTTTATCTCAAGGGACCTACAGTTTTACGCCGGTTCCGAGCGGCCAATGGGCTTGAAATTGAGTCATTACGCAACAGTTAATCATATTTAGAACCTATAAATTTCATTGGACATACACAATAACCAAGAGCAAGGTGGGACTCGAACCCACAATCCTCGGTTAGTGTGTTTTTGCTATACTTTCTCTCCTATATAATCAACACACCTATTGAGGAATACATTTCCAAAATTTCTACAATTTGGTGATTGTTCATCGCGAATCTCAACAGGAAATCTATGACGGTGCACTACCTCACATATCAAGTACTAGATGTCCCTAGTATGCTTTAATGATGAATTACAGAAAAATTAAAATTAATGAGTGTCTGTAGTTGGAGATTCTTGTTTTAAATAATCAATTTTAATTGCCTCAATCTACTTTTATATTCCGAACTTTGTTACCTTCCGAAAAAAAATAATGAGGTCGATTAAACCTTGGAAACCTAGGGAAAATTCATTAATTATGCCGAGTCATTACAATACTGTTGTAACACGTATATAACGGAATCTAATAAGAGTCATTTCATGAATTATTTATGAAAAGATCTAAATATTTTTCAGATCCAAAATTACTAACATTTATTATATTAATAGCAAAGAATTTCCTATTGAATATATGACAACAACTTATATTTACGATAAGTTGTTGTCAAATCTCCTTTTATTTTAGTGATGGTAACATATTGATCCAATCATTTTGATAAAGGTCAAAGTAACAGACCGAAACGTTAATGAAAATAGAAAAATATATAATAGTAAGATTGTTTAACTTAACCAAAAAACCCACTAAATTTGTTCTTGATATATAAATAAAATGGTTCAAGAATATAAAGGACATGACTATATATATATATATATATATATATATATATATATATATATATATATATATATATATATTTTACTTGTTTATCTATTTTTATCAATAATATACCATTTAAGTTTGAAAAACCGATATTCGTATATTCGTGACAAAACGTCAACTTATTGCTGAAAATTAGTGAATAAGTATATAGGTATATATATATATATATATATATATATATATATATATATATATTATATATATATAATATATATATTTAAATATATATTTTTATATATTATATATATATATATATATATATATATATATATACATATATATATATATATATATATATAATATATATATATATATATATATATATATATATATATATATATATATATATATATATATTTGTATATTATATATATATATATATATATAATTCATACCATTATACATTATGAAAGGTGGTCTATTTTTTTTTGCTAAGCCATAAGAAACAATGTCTTCTGAATAGAGCACATAACATAATAATTTCATCAATATCGTCGATCAGGTCAATCTGAGATATTTAATTTTATATAAAGTTGTTAGATCTGGAATTTAAGTGGACGTTTTCAAGATTCAATGAAATGAGTTTAAATATATTCATCATATACCTATAAAAATTCATTACTGGAACAACAATTAAAAATTCGAAGTTGGAAACCGTTACTCACGGTTAGTACAACGAGAAATAATAATACGCAATATTATTTCCAAGATTTAGTAGATATTATATTAAGTTAGGCACGATTCTCCATCACATGGGCTATCTTAAGTTATATATTTTAATGGCAGGTTTCAACAAGAATTTTAAAATTATTTTTTTTTTCGGTTTTGATACCCTCAAAATTTGAGGGTATCAAACCCTCAAATCGATTTTGATTGAACACAAATTAGTTTTGAAAACATTGCAAGAAAATTGTTTGTTGCAATGTTTTGTTGCGCAAAAGCAGTTTTAAAATCAGAAAACTCTATCGCAGCGAGCTGCATTAGAAAAGCTGGTTTTCAAAACATTTTCAGTTAAAAAATCTATTCATTCAGTTATGATTTTTGTTCCAAATCCTAAAAACAAAAATTGCGCCCTCTATCGTGTGAACAATATTCATTTCCTCTTCCGGCGGGTCAACCCCCCAACCAATTTATATCGAAATAAACATCATCCAAGATATCATACGAAACTACCTACATACAAAGTTTCAACCATATGCGCCCAAAATTCATTTCATCTCCTAGGGGGTCAACCCCCCAAGCAACTCGTACCAAAACCAATACTATTCAATATATCATACGAATCTACCTACTCACAAAATTCCAATCTTATTGCTACAAAATTACGCCCTTTATCGTGTAAAGAAGGTTCATTTCCTCCCGCGGGGGGTCAACCCCCCTACCAATTCGAACCAAAACCAATCCCATTCAAGATATCATACAAAACTACTATGATTACAAACTTTCAAACATATTGCTTTAAAATTGCGCCTTCTGTGGTGTAAACAAGATTTATTTTCCCCCTGGGGGGTCCAGCTCCTAACCAATTCGAACCAAAACCAATTTACAATTTTTCAACCCTATTGCTTAAAAATTGCGTCCTTCATCGTGTAAACAACATTTATTTTTCCCTCAGGGATAAACAACTTGAAAATACATAAGCTCTTACATACATACATACAAACATATATATATATATATATATATATATATATATATATATATATATATATATATATATATATATATATATATATATATATATATATATATATATATATATATATATATATATATATATATATATATATATATATATATATATATATATATATATGATATTGAGTTTTTGGTGCCAAGCATCATAAAAAATCATGAAACGAAAAACTATCTTGGTCCTAGGTCCAACTTTGCTAATCGCACCCATTTTCATAAGCAGGTTTTTAAAGCGAAAACCTGCTAAAAAGTAATTCTAAATATTAGTACGCTAATAATTTATTAAATGTTTTTTACATTGTCAGTTCATCTTATGTGTAAAAACCAAGAACTATCAAGAAAACTGAAACACCGAAGTCCCAGTCCCTACTTGTTCCATTTTCGTTGTAATTTTAATTAGCTGCAGTCACGTTGACTTTTATTTGAATTATATCAAATTACATGAAAATGGCTAGAATTGACAACTGAACTGTAATAGTTATTTACAATATTAGTGTATTAGTGTAAAGATTCATATTACAACACGAGATGTTCAAGTTTTCAAACGAGGGGTCAGTCGAGTTTGATAAAACATCGAGGGTATAGTCCGGGGAAGTAAGATCAAAAAATCTATCAACGAGAAAAATAAAGAAAGTAGGGGTCATAATTTTTTTTAAGTAAGTGCACTGACCCTTCATCGCTTGCCTAAATTTCTGACCAAATCCCGTGAAAGCTCGAAACACAGCTTGCAAGCACATTTGAAAGCACTAAAATTCGATGATTTTTTGCTTATAACTTTTTCTGATGTACTCGCACAAAAAAAATCGTAGAGATCAAATTCACAGTAAATTTTATGCCCTACACGATGACGTAAGTCGACTTTTGAAATGAAAATTTTTTCGACTCAAAATTTTCCAAAAAATGAAAATTGTTTCGAAAGGTCGTGTTTTAACCGGCAACCATACTGAAAATAACCATATCGAGATCAAAATATAGGGAAACATAGATGGTGTGCTATAAAAAATTTACGTGTTTTCAGATTTGGAAAATTCAAAATGGCGGCCGCAAAAATCGAATATATATGTTTTTTTTTCAATCAGGCTTCCTCTTGAAAACATTAACGATATCGAAACGCGGTTGGTTGCAATCGATAGGGGAAAAGTTGTAGTATTAGGCATAAAATAAAAAAAAATTTAATAAATTTTTTACATAACTTTTTTTTAAAATTTATTAAAAAAAAATTTTGTTTGTTGAGTTTTTCCTCATTTTTGCATTGAAAAATAAAGTCAATCATTATACTCATACTCGAAATGTATTTGCCGTTAAAAAACGCGTATTTCAAAAAAAAAATTGTTTAAATACAATAATCAGAAGCCGAGATATAGAAGTTCAAAGTTCGCTTTGTACTGTGACCATACTATTAAAAATTTTCAAATTCTTATTGTTGCATTAGATTGTTTCACTTGTGTGGTGATTAAATACAGATTTAAAAGAACGTTGGGTCACTGGCTGCATCAAAATGCTCATATGTGGTCGAGCGCGGCAAGATTACTAATTTATTTTCTATGCAGTCAGTGACACAACTTTATTTAAAATCTGTATTTAGTCAGTACGCAGGTGCAACAATCTAGTGCAACAATCAGGATTTGAAAATTTTTAATAGTATGGTCACAGTACGAAGCGAACTTTGAGCTTCTATATCTCGGCTTCTGATTATTGTATTTAAACAATTTTTTTTTTTGAAATACGCGTTTTTTAACGGCAAATACATTTCGAGTATGAGTATAATGATTGACTTTATTTTTCAATGCAAAAATGAGGAAAAACTCAACAAACAAATTTTTTTTTAAATAAATTTTTAAAAAAAGTTATGTAAAAAAATTTATTAAATTTTTTCGATTGCAACCAACCGCGTTTCGATATCGTTAATGTTTTCAAGAGGAAGCGTGATTGAAAAAAAAGCATATATATTCGATTTTTGCGGCCTCCATCTTGAATTTTCCAAATCTGAAAATACGTAAATTTTTTATAGCACACCATCTATGTTGCCCTATGTTTTGATCTCGATATGGTTATTTTCAGTATGGTTGCCGGTTAAAACACGACCTTTCGAAACAATTTTCATTTTTTGGAAAATTTTGAGTCGAAAAAATTTTCATTTCAAAAGTCGACTTACGTCATCGTGTAGGGCATAAAATTTACTGTGAATTTGATCTCTACGATTTTTTTGTGCGAGTACATCAGAAAAAGTTATAAGCAAAAAATCATCGAATTTTAGTGCTTTCAAATGTGCTTGCAAGCTGTGTTTCGAGCTTTCACGAGATTTGGTCAGAAATTTAGGAAAGCGATGAGGGGTCAGTGTACTTACTTGAAAAAAATTATGACCCCTACTTTTTAATTTTTCCTCTCTATATACTAGTAGTAATATGAATTTACAACAAGAATATTGTACAAAACTTTATCTACTTTCATCTATGAATAAGAATATTTGGTAAAAGGTATTTTTAGAAATAAAAATGAACCTGTAAAGGTGCACCTGCTATTAAGTTTACAAATCAAGCTTTTTATGTTACCTTTCGCATGGCTCCTGTTTCGTATGGTTACTGTCGAAACTTTGTCAAACAAATCCAAAAATATAAAAGCACTTTTCAAAATGAGCGATTCATGTTAATAAAACCGGTTTTTTTTCATTACAGCTCTAGTGCTGTAAAGGCATCTATTACAGCACTAGTTCTGTAATAGGTGCCTTACAAAACGATTTATAGAACTGTAAAATTCATATTACTAATATGAAAGTAGATAAAAAGCAATATACAAAACGGATCAGCTGACAGTTCGACTGAAACGGATACGGAAATGAGAACTGAAATGATCGTGCATAAAGCCTTTTACTTTGAATGAACGGATAACATTATGCATATAAGATTATAGAATATCCCTATGAATTTCCACAAGAAACGTCATTTAATAATTACATATTATAAAATAACCTTCCAGCCAGGAAAGGTGGCTGTATATCTACAAACACCGAGATATTCTCTTTTGCTCACAAAAAAATAGTTACAAATATAAATACGGCTAATAGCCAAAACTCGAGAACGATAGGTTTGTTTCCATCTTATTAGATCTCATCAGTACTGTATTGTGTAGCTGGAGTGGTTTGCTAAATTTCTTCTTGCACCCTAGATATAATATTAACAGCGATAATGCGGTTCATGAAAATCTCATCGTCATCTTTGAACTATAGCAGGAAACTACTTCAAGCATCGGAAATTATAGAAATTGCGGTGCAAGCCAAACCAAACATCCCAATTGTACTTCTGCTATAAGGTGTTCTATGTTTAATAATAATAATAATAATAATTTATTCAATTCAAAAATAATTATACTACAGTATAATAAATAGAACATCGTTATCAAAAAAATAGATCGAACAATTAACATAGATCAAATGAAATATAGATCAAAATGAATATAACATACACTGACTCAAACTAGGTAATGAAAGAAACAAAATCAATCCCGGACAGTACAACAGTCTAAAAATTCCTTCAAGGTGTACGGTTCACAGTCCCGGATAAAATTGTAGATCTTCTTCTCGAAAATTCTTGAACTTTGAGAGATTTTGTATCGCTTTGGAATTGCATTAAATAACTTCATACACATGTAGCAACAGTTACTCTGAGTGAGAGACAACAAGCAACTTGGATACAGATATGGAAAAATCCTTCTGGTATTATTTAGGTTTTCAAATTTTTCAAAAAGTTCTTTATGCTTCTGCACAAACATCAAACTTCTGAAAACATAAAGTCCCGTCAGTGTCAGCAGATTGTTACGTTTGAAGACTCCTCTACAAGAATCTCTATATTTCATATTGAAAATAGTTCTTACTGCCAACTTCTGAGACACAAACAGACACTCACTGCGTGTGTTACCACCCCAGAATATAATTCCATAGGAAAGCATTGATTGGAAATTTGCATAATAAACTATCTTCAGTATTGATGAATCAACATGATGTTTGAGCATATTTAAAGTGTACAGGACAGAATTTAGTCGCTTATGCAGATAATCGAGGTGAGTAGCCCACTTCATATTTGCGTCCACATATATACCCAAAAACTTAGTAGAGTCCTCCACAATAATATCCTTTTCATGGATTTTGAGTGTTTTAGGAAACACATCTTTGGAACGATCAGTGTGGAAAAACAGTACATACAGTTTTTTTCGATATTTAGAACTAACTGATTTTTTAGAACACCACTGATTAATGCTCTCAAATAAAATATCCACATTGTTAACGGCTGAATCAGAATTTGAAGACGAAGTTATTAAGCTCGTATCATCGGCATACAGTACTAGTCCGCAGGGAACGTTACTCACAGCATTTGGTAGATCATTTACATAAATGATGAATAGTAGCGGTCCTAAAATACTTCCCTGAGGAACACCCATTGACAGCCTTCGTTCCCCCGACTCAAACACCTGGTCTCCATCAGTGATCATCACCCTCTGTCTTCGGTCCCTCAGGTAACTTTCAACTAGTTTAAGTTGCTTATCACGGATTCCACATCTTTCAATTTTTATCAGTAGTCGTTCAGTAGTCGTTCATGGTTAACACATTTATTCTGTCAGAATATATCATCCTAGTGTTAATTCTTGCTATATCCACTAGAGAACGGATAAATTCTCGAAATCGTGTGTTTATAAATTGTCGCGTGTTGATTGTAACAAAATGTATATCGTTAGAACACTAGAAACATAGAAAAACGAATCGAAGAACATAGGCGCTGTTTTGGAAACAATTAGAGAAATTCTCATTATTCTAATCATTTATTTGATGATAATCATTAATTCTATACAGATTTTCATAGCCATTTACATGTAACTCACTTCTGCGGCAGTGATCAGGGAAGTGGGCAGCGTGAGTATGTAAAAGGATCACTCGCGCTGCCATTGCCCATCCCTTGCCACTCTACCTTACGCTCTCTTCGTCGGAAATATTTTGAACGACAAGCAGCGACTGTTTACATGCTGCCTATTGAATGTAGGGTTTCATGAATCGATTTTACCGGAATTCAGTGTTAAATTATTAATGTATTCAAAGTTCAATGTACGAGAATATTAACAGAGTATAAAACGCAAGAGAAAGTGAAATTATAACTAGGCATTCAGTAAACTCTCCGGGAAATATCTTCACATTTAAATGGTCGAAATAATTTATTCCTTTTTCAAAAGGAGAGACGACTTAACTTATTTTCTCCTTCTATGAATTATTTTCTATCAAATTTCTTTGTAATATATTAATGTAACTAAACACGACCTCCATTGCTGGAGAATTGACTGAAGTGGAGCTGCATGTAAACATTCACTTGCTTCAAAGGTTGCCTTAGAAGTATTCAGGACAGGACAGCGGGAGTAGCAGCGGCAGAGGGTGCATGTAAATGGGGCATTTCATAAAGAGTGTAGAGGATTAAAATTCAACTTTTGGGAAGTCCTAGAAATCTAATAACTTATTGAATGAACAAATATACTTGAATAATGCTACCTGCTGAATATATTGAATATCTGATGTAGTTTGTATAAGTTTTTTCGTACAATGACCTACCTATTATCTCTCTATTTAGTTTGTTATGGTAATCGTTTTCCTTACCACAATTTATATAAACTATGATTTTTGAATCAGTTCTATGTGATGTGGATTATAGTATTCTTTAAAATCAAACAAGTGTTTTTCTAACAATATATCTGTTGTTAATATATGCAACAAATCACATCTTTTGGAGTGTATTATACTGACGAGATCTATAAAGATCGAATCGGCTGTCTATTGTTCTTGTAATTCGCCACGTTTTTACAATTCACCATCATTATGTGAGGAAATGCGAAATTTTCAGTTAACAATTTTTGATTATTAAATAACTTTGAATGTTAAATTTGTAGTAAATTTACGTCTTGAGGACAAGTATATAATGAACAAAAACAAAACTTGAATTTAGTACGTTTATTATTACAAAAATACTTTGAAAAATTTAAAGCTGCGATTGCAATTTCGGTCACTAGACCATCATCGGGCAGATTGAGTTAAGAATTGAATACATAATTGTAGATTTGCGCTTACGGGTGCGAAAGAATAATTGCAGGTACCTGAATAGACAAGAGGAACACATTTCAAGAAGGGATAATAGAAGTGGATTTCCCAAATTGGTACAATAAAATGTTCTCAGAAAGATCATTATTGTTTGAATACACTAAATATTGAGAATGTATCAAGTCAATCTGGTCGTTCAGCAAGATATCTTTTGCATTATGATTGAGTTCAAAAATTTCTAATGATTCTAAGTAAGTAAGTTTGATTCCTTTCGTTGAAAAATATATAGGTCAGACTGGTCGATCGTTCAAGACAAGATTTAAAGAACACCAACAATCTTTTTCGAAAAACGGATTCAACGTTTTCAAATCATTGCCGTGAATACCACCACCCGTTTCCACAAATAGATAATTTTCAAATTATACACAAATTACCGAAAGGAATCAAACTTACTTACTTAGAATCATTAGAAATCTTTAAACTCAATCAAAATGCAAAAGATATCTTGCTGAACGACCAGATTGACTTGATACATTCTCCTATATTTAGTGTATTCAAACAATAACATTTTATTGTACCAATTTGGGAAATCCACTTCTATTAGCCCTTCTTGAAATGTGTTCCTCTTGTCTATTTAGGTACCTGCAATAATTCTTTCCCACCCATAAGCGCAAATCTATAATTATGTATTCAGTTCTTAACTCAATCTGCCCGATGATGGTCTAGTGATCGAAACTGCAATGGAGGTGTTATATTTTTCAAAGTATTTTTGTGATAATAAACGTAATAAATTCAAGTTTTGTTTTTGTTCATCATGTTAAATTATCACGTAGTAACGACGGATTCCATCAACTATTTAACAAGTATAAAAACTTTATTAGCGTAATACCTCGAAGAAGCTTCAGCGAAAGTAAAAGGTGTCACTTACATGATAGATGTTGTGTACATCTGAAGGTATTTTATAGTGATTAAAATTCGATTTGCTATAACAACGCAGATTTTTTTAAAAGGATACTTGTCACAGGCTGGGTATCATAGATGAATATGAGCGAATAGAAAAGATAGTGACAGCTGTCTTCTTGTAGCAATACTGCGAGAAAAGATCTACTAAACTGGAACTGCGGAATCCTTTGATGCAACCTCAATGCACTGACAGCGGCATTCGCAATAAGTGCTTTGTTGTAGGCACTTTGAGAACTCCTGAAACAGAAGAACCATTGATAATGTAAGGATTATATCAAGAAATTCATTATATTCTTAAATCAAGTGCGCCTTGAAAATTCCACTGTATTAATTAATAAAAAATAAACGGTGTCATGGGGCACCAGGTAGAAAAGAAGTTTCTCCGGATAATATAGAAGGACCACAATTTGCGAAAACGAAACATGTGCGTGTCGGGGCGCACGACAAAAGTGATAACTTATACAAATCCAAGTTGAAATAATTAATATTGAAATGTGGGGCTATATGGTATATAAAAAAATTTAAAAAGCCAGGAGTAACCTCTGGGATTCGAACCCAGAAATACGGCACACCAGGGTTTAGTACTTAGACCACTCGGTCGTCAACGCAATGTAAAGAATAGACGCAAGAGTGTACATAACGACAGGATGACGTATCGCCACGCTATATAATTCAATATAAACCTACAATACGTATAGTCATTATTTTATGGAACAAATTTGTAAAGCTTTATCTTTTCATTATGCCATTTCTGATTCCTATCGTAATCTGTTCTTTTATGCATAAAACTTATACAAAATTATTTCGATGTTTCACATCTGAGGTTTCGAACCAAAACCAATCCCATCCAAGAAATCATAGGAAACTACCTATTTACAATTTTCCAACCCTATTGCTTAAAAATTGCGCCCTTCATTATGTAAACAAGATTTATTTTTTCCTAAGGGGATCAACCCCCCAACCAATTCGAACCCAAACTAATCCCATCCAAGATATCATACGAAACTACTTATTTACAAACTTTCAACCCTATTGCTTCAAAATTGCAAAGTGAAAACCTGCTAAAAATGAATGGCCCAAATGCCGGCACCCTCTATCATGTACCCCTGAACAGTCACGACTGTCAGGCGACCTGATGGCGACCGCGACCTGACAACTGATGAAAATTCCATCAGTTCTGCCTGACAGACAAATAGACTTGATATGTATGTGGCAGTTTCATCTGGCTCCCAGAACAGGACTCAGTTTTCAACAATGTTTTGGTGGACAATTCAAATTTTAGGTTTAAACTTTGAAATTCTGATATATTTTACTGTTGTGTTCCTTTTAATTTTTTTTACCAAATAAAAAAATCAGGTGAAGTACACTGAAAAATGTCGCAAAGAAATAATTAAGTTCTTGGTGATTTCATTGAAAAAAATTACTATCGCAATAGATACAAGAGAGATGCTGCTTACAGGAAATTAAATAGACGCAAACGCGACTTTGGAAGTATTATATATATATATATATATATATATATATATATATATATATATATATATATATATATATATATATATATATATATACATATATATATATATATATATATAATTATATTTAATATATATATATATATATATATATATATATATATATATATATATATATATATATATATATATATATATATATATATATATATATATATATATATATATATATATATATATATATATATAATCTTTTGATAATTATTAGCAATAACAGGCTTGTTGAACCTCAAAAAACTTGATTTTATTAAAAAGTTGTCGTTTCGCCACGACATTCGTGGCTTTATCAGCCATGAATGAAGCATCATAAAAAAGTTTTGATAAAGCCACGAATATCGTGGCGAAACGTCAACTTTTTAATAAAATCGAGTTTTTTGAGATTCAACAAGCCTGTTATTGCTAATAATTATCAAAAGATTAGAAATAGTTCACAGGCAACAACAATTCGAATGAATATATATATATATATATATATATATATATATATATATATATATATATATATATATATATATGAATCAGAGAAAGATTCCGGGGTTCAATCCGATTGTTTCGAAAGTTTTGTTGGCGCTGAGAAGTACCTTACGTTTCGCCAAAATCTCATTTGGCATTTTCAAGTGCGTCTGGTGACTCGACGGCAACTACTGTTCGCCTCTGCTTGTGTCTGGGTTTTATTGGCATTGGCTGGTCCCGTTTCCTGATTGGCCGGTTCGCTGCATAGGCTCCGTCCCCTCACTTCTTGACTTTCTTCCTCGATGTTTGTTTTTACGTCTTGTGTTGTTTTATGCGTTTTCGTGTTTTTTAAAATTATTTCCGGAAAGATCTAGAGAATTTTCTACAGTATCTCAACAGTATACATCAAAAAATCGAGTTTACTCTAGAAATTGAACAAAATAGAAAACTGCCTTTTCTGGACTTACTCCTGACAAGAAATCTGAACGGTACTTTGGGCTTCAGTGTATATCGCAAACCAACACACACTAACAGATACCTGAACGCACAATCCCACCACCATCCTCCACAAAAACAGTCAGTAGTGAACTCATTAATTTCTCGATCTTTTCGACTAACAGAACCAGAAACAAGAGGACAAGAAATCGAACAGATCACAACCGCCTTACGACAAAATGGATATACACACACCGACATCAAAAAGGCCATCAAAAAACAAGAAAATCCAATAAAAACATCAAAAAACAACGCCGAAGAATCCAGACAAAAAGCAGTACTTCCATACGTAAAAGGAATTACAGATAAAATTGGAAGTCTTGAGGAAAAATAACATAACACCAATATTTAAACCGCAGAAAACAATAGCCAATATACTTGGAAACCCGAAAGATAAAATCGGATTAGAAAACCACGGCGTCTACAGCATACCGTGTGCAGACTGCGGCCAAACATACATAGGACAAACGAACAGAAAAATATCGGGAAGAATACAAGAACATAAAAATAGCGTCAGAAACAAACAAACAACATCAGCCCTGTTTCAACATCATCAAGCAACAGGCCACAGAATCGATTTTGACCGATCAAGAGAAATAGCATCCATAGAAAACTACAGGGTCCGTACCATAAGAGAAGCTCTAGAAATAGAAAAATCAGGACACCTAAACAAACGAGACGATGCTCTAAATATTCCACTGACTTGGAAAATAATTTTAAAAAACACGAAAACGCATAAAACAACACAAGACGTAAAAACAAACATCGAGGAAGAAAGTCAAGAAGTGAGGGGCGGAGCCTATGCAGCGAACCGGCCAATCAGGAAACGAGACCAGCCAATGCCAATAAAACCCAGACACAAGCAGAGGCGAACAGTAGTTGCCGTCGAGTCACCAGACGTACAGCAGCACTTGAAAATGCCAAATGAGATTTTGGCGAAACGTCGTGAAACAAACGGTGCTTCTCAGCGCCAACAAAACTTCCGAAATCGGATTGAACCCCGGAATCTTTCTCTGATTCATTCTACCATCCGAGAAAACATACGATATAACATATATATATATATATATATATATATATATATATATATATATATATATATATATATCTATATATAATATAATATATATATATTAATATATATATATATATATATATATATATATATATATATATATATATATATATATATATATAGATAGATATAGATATATGAATTTGAGCATCATAAAAAGTCATGAAACGAAAAACTGTCTTGGTCCTAGGTAGGGTTGCCAACACTCGAAACGACCAACCCGGGAGAATTTTAAGGTGTCGGTTACAGGGGGGGTTATAAGAAAATGTCAATCAATTTTAAATTTATATATACTTTTCTTTCGAGCAGCATCTAATAGTTGACTGTTTTTCACCACAAAATCATGATCATTAAAGATCGAAGTTAGTTAGAGCGACGGTTGCGTATAATTTTAGAAAAACCGGAGAAATTATTGCAACCCGGGAGGTCGGGAGGTTAACCATTATTACCGGAGTCTCCCGGGAAATCCGGGAGGGTTGGCAACCCTAGTCCTAGGTCCAACTTTGCTTATCGGACCCATTTTAATAAGCATGTTTTCAAAGTGAAAACCTGCTAAAAATTTAGCTGTGCGCGGTTTACTTCGTCTCTCAAAATTAAACCTCAAATCTAGCATTCGGTCGTTTGCGATCGTGTTATTACACATGTAAATATGCCAGCGACAGATGAACTTTGAGATCTATAATACGAACAAAGTAGAAAGCTGTTTTGCCACAGAGAAAGCGTTTCGCGTACCTTCGATATTATTCATCTTCTTTCATTTTGACCAGGTAGTTCGACGTTCAACAGCCTCTAATCAAGTGTTTGAACTAGAATAGAAGCTTAATATTTTCCATATCTATTTGGCAACACAAAAATGGTTCAACATTTTTCGTCAACGACTTAACGAAAAATATTTATTTAAGAATGATTCCAGAAATCTCGTAATACAAGTTTATATATAATTTCCTGAGAAAAAACTTTGTTGTATCGGATTGTAGGTATTCGAACAAGTTGATTTTTTCAGTATCTCACTAATGAATGTTTACTAAATCACACAAATTTTAAAAATTCAGGGTTATGAAATATAAATAATGTAGTAATTGAGGCATTTTTTAAGTATACTTATCGTCTCAGTCGTAAAAATCGAATCTGAATGGCTACTCACAAATGTTATCACCTTGGTTTATTAATTCGTATATATGAAGACCAACTGCAGAAACGATATTATAATTATTTATATATATATATATATATATATATATATATATATATATATATATTTATATATATATATATATATCTATATATATATATATATATATATATATATATTATATATATATATATATATATATATATATATATATATATATATATATATATATAATATATATATATATATATATATAATATAATATATATATATATATATATATATATATATAAATATATATCTATATATATATATAAATATATATATATATATATATATATATATACAGGGTGATTCATTAATAAGTGTAAATATTTTAAAGGGAAAATTTTGAGCTCAAATTATGAAGATCTAACCCAATTTGCTCATACAAAATATTTCTCCTTACTGATTTACAGGGTGTTTCATTTAGATTATTAAAAATGAATTTTGTTCATTACTTGAATGCTGCTCTATATTTCTTTATGATATTTGGCAGTAAGTTAAAGTATTCTGGGACACATCAAATAATAGTAAGGAAGACTTTCTCGCTATCACCAGTGGCGTACGGCAGGGGCACGGGAAGAGTTCTTGTTTCCTAAATTCTACGCCACTGGCAGAATTGTCATTTTAGTATAATTTTACGATTCTCCAATATTTTCTCTGTAAATAAGGTACTCTTGTTTCGTAACGCTAGAGCCACTATTTTTAGAGATATTTAACGTTGAACATATGGCTGCACAATTCTTTTAATTTTTATGTACGAGTCTGTCGGTGTTTTTTTGTCAAACGATTGCATGTATTACGTAAAATAAACATTAGTAGGTATTTTTTTCAATTTATAATAATATTAACAAACAATTTAAAACAGAACAACTACAAAAATATCAAACGATAAATACTTGCCAGGAACTATGGCAGCAAATTGTAAATTCCGCTAATTTTATTGCGAATCAGTCAAACATATTTTTTAAAGTTAGAAGATCGTTTAGCGAAAGAATGGATAATCTCATTGAGGTTAACGGAGATCACATTGAACATTTGTTGTAAAATGTTTTTAAGTTTTGTTCATAAATTTGATTTTCTTCCAAAAATTGTAAAGAAGATCTTGATAATTAAGTATTTATTTTGAACTTTCTTATGTAGCGCTGGATATTTTTGTAATTGTTCTGTTTTAAATTGTCTGTTAATATTATTATAAATTGAAACAAAATACCTAATAAGGATTATTTTAAGTAATACATGCAATCGTATGACAAAAAACGTTCAACGTTAAATATCTCGAAAACTAGTGGCTCTAGCGTTACGAAACAAGACTGCCTTATTTACAGAGAAAATATTGTAGAATCGAAAAATTATACTAAAATGACAATTCCTGCCAGTGGCATAGAATTTAGGAAACAAGAACACTTCCCGTGACCCTGCCGTACGCCACTGGTGATAGCGAGAAAGTCTTCTTTACTATAAGTTGATGTGTCCCAAACTACTTTAACTTACTGCCAAATATCATAAAGAAATATCAAGCAGCATTCGAGTAATGAACAAATTTCAATTTTAATAATCTAAATAAAACACCCTGTAAATCAGTAAGGAGAAATATGTTGTATAAGCAAATTGGGTTAGATCTTCATATTTTGAGCTCAAAATTTTCCTGTTCAAATATTTACACATATTAATGAATCACTCTATATATATATATATATATATATATATATATATATATATATATATATATATATATATATATATATATATATAATATATATATATATTATATATATATATATATATATATATATATATATATATATCTTTATGGGGCGAAAAATGGATTGTTTTTGTTTTTGTTGCAGTTACTGTGATTTCAACTTGAATTTGTTGTTAAATCTCAATATCTAAATAAACTTTTTTTTATATCAAAATGAGAGTAGTTTGCTCTTGATCAAAACTTCTATTTTTGGTTCTCCCCTGTACACCGTTCAGAAATTTAGAATTTGTTTTTGCAATGCACCAATTTTTATCAAGAATTTCGATGAATGGAAAAAAAAATTTGTATCGTAACAAACAAAGTGCCGTAACAAACAAAGTTCATCATCCACAATTTATTCATATTTCACATAAATTCTCTTCGGTAGAACGTGCACTTCTTTATCTGAATCAATGAAGTTTTTTGAACATTCTGGTTTCATAGTTTTTTGACTAATTTTTTCTTTTATTTCGTATGAAAATTTTTTTTTTTTTTTTTAAAGAGGAGGGACTTGTGCCCTCTCACGCGCCCGTCCTCCGTACAATTTGGCTTCGTCAACACTGGACATTTAGCCATCAAATACTAAATGAGGGGAACCACTAAAATCGTATGAAATATCTTCATCGAAGAATAAGACTCCTAAGGACACAAAAACCACAAACGATTTCGAAATTTGGTCAAAACAATGTCAGATGTGGTTTTATCGATGTTTCGATATTTATAAAGATTTTTCAGGTTTAAGTCCGATTTCGGAGCTTGGAATGAAACCTCTCGAGGAGAACCCAAGTACCATTCTGTGCACCAATTCTAAACTTCTGGATTGTAACACGTGGAGAAGTATGAGCGCGTCACGTAGAAGTTACCTAATACCTTATGTCAGGCAGATGGAATGCATGTATTTGAAGCCTCAGAATTGAAATATGTAAAAATATACAGGGTGTTTCATTTGAATTTTTAATTTGTATATCGTTTTCTGTGGAACCGGAAGTCAGCCATGTTGATTTTGTATGTGAAAAAACTCAAAATTTTGACTGAGATAAACCACTCAAATTTCAATAAAATCGAAGAATCCATTAAAAAGTTATAGGGGTGGCCCATCACTCATTTAAACCCGGTGTATATATATATATATATATATATATATACGTCTAAAAATTATAACATTTGAAATATTGAATAGAAATAATTAAAGATATTCCATAGAACATGACTAGAAAAATTGAAGCATAGCTAAATACTATTACCGAATGTAATGCTAAAGTTTCGTTAATATTGATTCTTATCCATGACTGGTGTAATCTAATCTAATTGAGTCCAAATATTGTTTTAGTTCATCTACGAATCGAAATCAATTCAATAAATCTTTAACTATATCCAATTGCGACTTTACATGAAGTTTGAACAAATTGTGAGTTCAACACTTATTTTCAACATAATATACTCGTAATATTCCGAGTGGACATTGGCACTGATAATTGAGTACAAGGTAAATGCATTACTTCAATTATAAACTCACGATAATTAGTACAACATAATGAAAAAATATTTAAATCATGAAACAATTTAACAGAGCGTTTTACATTTATACCTAGACTTGCATCGAAAATATGAAAACAGATCGAATCATAGAGAATTGTTTTTCGGCATACTTTTTTTCGGCCCTTATTCGGATTAGGTCCAGAAAAAATTCTCATCGATACTAACCATTACGTATATAATCTTTAAAACTTTACCTATTCATTCATCTAAATAAAAAGTATTCTTCATATGAGTTCAAAAGATCACATAATTTCAATTTTTATCAGTAATATTTATAGATAATGATGGTTTAAAATGCAGACTGTTTTTAAAATGCATAATTCTTAAAGGTAGTTAGGTATTATAATTTGGCCAAACCGGTCTATTGAAGAAAAACAAGTGCCAAGTACACTTTTTTTTAACAAAGAAGCCATTACCACCCCACGTTTATATTTGGCCAGGTGATTGACAATAGTACTAATTGTTTGTAGAATTATTTTGAAAATTTTAAATTATGTACTTTTTGGATAAATGTTAAGTCAAAATATGAATTTGAATTTTGACAAAAACTTTTTTTTTATAACGTATGGCATGTTTGATATCATAAAGAATTCTACAAAATTCCAGCTCCCTAACTCAATCAGTACAGCTCCTATAATTTACAATTTCCGAGACAATTTGAAAAAAGTACGTTTTCGGTATGTGGCCGATATTTTGAAATTTTACATAGCCATATTTTGGAAACAGTTTGGGATGAAAAATTGAAATTTGGTATTTTCCTTAGTCCTAGCAACTACAATGAGTATTCCAAATTTCACCGAAATCTAAAATAGTGAGGTTTACGTGGAATAACCCAAATTCTTTATAAGCATTTCTTAGCATGTATATTATATATATACAGGGTGTCCCGTAAATAACACGCCAGAGTGACACTGGAGGTAGATTGGCTTCAGGTCAATCAGATAACATCAACATGCCCTCAGTAAAAGTTTTCTGGTTTTCGAGATATTGCCACTCTTATGTTTCTTTTCAAAAATCTATACTTTTTGGTCATTTTCTTGCCTGTCTTGAATATAAATAAGTTCTAACCCATGGTTTTTTTTTCTTGTGCTATCATCAATATATGGTTGAGACAATCGACCTATCATTTAATCAAAAACTAGCTCGCTAACCTCAAAAAAAATCAAGTTGTTTCAATTTAATTTAAATCCGAAAACCTTAACTAAAGTTTGACTATTTACTGTGAAAAAATATTGTACCAGACAGAATCAGCAAATGATCTTAAAAACTAGCCTATTTAATGCTCTTTCGAAAACGGTATAACATTTGTGGTTTTTTTCTTTCAAAAGTCTTAAAATTCCAATTTTTGTCATTGAAGTCGTGCTACTTACGAAATACACTGCGCCGCAAATTTAACGCATAGCTTAAATATTTCCTAAGTTTTGACTGAATATTTTCTCAGGCGGTGATCCGATATGAATAAATTTTTCACCAAATTGTAGCTCCGTTCTTTGAGAAAAAGCAATAGTTATAAGATGATCAAAAGAAATGAATAAACTTATTGTACAGGGTGTTTGAATAGCGATCTGTTTTCTTCGTCCAAGTTTACATCCTTCTGCGGGCAATATCGGGTAGCTCAGGCAGAAAAAAAATAGACGGTATAATAATCGCATGACTTCTGAGTAATTTGTTTTTTCAATCGTCTATTTATCTTGAGCCACTCGAAAGATATTCATGTTTTTATAATTCTCACACTTTTCAAACGAAATTTTCTAAAACTTTTTTGTTAATTTCCGAAGAAGGCTGTGTATTCAAAATTTCTTTACAAGTAGAAACTGTGTTTATTTGGTTTTGTATATCTCTCCATACTACAAGTCTGAGCTACCCGATATTGCCCGCAGAAGGATGTTAACTTGGACGAAGAAAACATGTCATTCAAACACCCTATAGAATAAGTTTATTCATTTTTTTTGATCATCTTATAACTATTACATTTTCTCAAAGAAGGGAGCTACTATTTGGTGAAATGGTTGAAAATTCATTCAAATCGGATCACCGCCTGAGAAAATATTCAGTCAAAACTTAGGAAATATATAAGCTATACGTTAAATTTGCGGCGCAGTGTATTTCGCAAGTAGCACGACTTCAATGACAAAAATTGGAATATTTAGACTCTTGAAAAAAAAAAACCACAAATGTTATACCGCTTTCGAAAGAGCATTAAATAGGCTAGTTTTTAAGATCATTGGCACAATATTTTTTCACAATAAATAGTCAAACTTTACTTAAGGTTTTCGGATTTAAATTAAATTGAAACAACTTAATTTTTTTTTGAGGTTAGCGAGCTAGTTTTTAGTGAAATGATATATTGATAGTGAAACCATATATTGATGATAGCACAAGAAAAAAAAACCATGAGTTAGAACTTATTTATATTCAAAACAGGCGAGAAAATGACCAAAAAGTATAGATTTTTGAAAAAAACATAAGAGTGGCAATATCTCGAAAACCAGAAAACTTTTACTGAGGGCATGTTGATGTTATCTGATTGACCTGAAGCCAATCTACCTCCAGTGTCACTCTGGCGTGTTATTTACGGGACACCCTGTATATATATATATATATAAATGTCAAAGAAATTTCAATTTTTTCAAAAGTTTTGATAAAGCCACGAATGTCGCGTCGTGGCGAAACGTCAACTTTTTAATAAAATCGAGTTTTTTGAGATTCAACAAGCCTGTTATTGCTAATAATTATCAAGAGATTATATATATATATATATATAATATATATATATATATATATATAATATATATATATAAATATATATATATATATATATATATATATATATATATATATATATATATATATATATATATATATATATATATACAGTGAGAATTATTTCAAGGTATACATAGAAAAACCATTGCCATTAGATCCAATGAAAAATGTTTGCGCCATTTGAAGGTATACATAGGAAATATAGCATATCAAGTTGTTGCTATGGTAATATGATGATTTTTGAACTTGACAACTTGAAGTACTTCAGACGTGATTGTTGATAACTTTCATTTCCTAACCTATTAAGTTTGAAAATGTACATTTACACACTACAAGAAAATATTCTCCCTTACGATTGGTACTGCAATGGCTTTAGTTTAAGGCAAATGAGACATCATTTTAGTGTTGAATATCCTGAGAGACCGGTTCCGTCCATAAGAACAATATCAAAGATAATAGCAAAATTTAAGGGCACATGAAAATAAGAGAATAGATGTAATAAATAGTGTTGTCGAGAACAGCAGTATAAATTCAAGATCAGTAGCCGCTGCCCATTCCATTTCACAAAGTTCGGTGATGCGAATTCTAAGCAAAGAAAAATTTAGATCATACAAGTACCAAAATTATCAAGAATTAAAAGTAGGTGACCCTTCTTTATTTCGAATGTTTTTTGTTAAGAGCTACTGCTCCTGAATGTATACTGCTGTTCTCAACTACACTAGTTACCACATCTATTTTCTTATTTTCATTGATTTTGTATGGTGCTCTCCGAATCTCGGATGAGATGTTTGCAAACAGAAAATGTTCTTAAATTTTGCTTTGATAAATAAAAGTGTTTTTCTTCGTTTCAGTCTTTATTTTCCTTTCATTGCTGTTAAGCTAACTCCTACTTGTCATGACTTACTCTTACATAGTTAATAAGATTAACTACTTCCTTGAAAGCCAAAGCAATTATGACAACTGCGACGTATCAAAAATATCGCTAAGCAACGACAAGTAATCTGTATTGTTGTTTTCCCTATGTATACCTTGAAATGGAGCATACATTTTTCATTGGATTCTCCTATGTGTACCTTGAAATGATTCTCACGGTATATATATACAGTGCTTTCGAAAAGTAACGAATAAATTCATTATTTCTGAAATTGGGAGTTTTTCGAAAAAAAAATCTGACACGTCGATTTTGTTTTAAACAAAAGCACTTTTTGACATACTACCCATATTTGTGACGTAATCGTTATTCGAGATATGACGTCATCGAAGGTTTTTTTAAATGGCGACATCCTATTTCCACCATACCAATTGAAAGAGCTTGTCACTCTACGTACAAATTGTAAAAAATTATTGTTGTCTGACAGTTGCCTTAGCGACCGAGAATGTTTTTCATTATTGTCAGATGAAAATTTGAAATCGTACTTTTGTATGTTTTTCATATTTCATTTCAATCTCTCATCTTTTGTTTCGCAAAAGCAGAATATTTCAACTATTTATTGAGTAGTGACTTTGTCATTTTATAAAGAAAGGGTGAAATTAACTGAATAAGAACGAATTGAAATTCTTTGCATTATCGGATTTGGAGAAGGGTGCGCACCCAACAAGAAGTAGTTGAATTTTTCAATAAAAATATTTAATCGAAATACCGTAACTTTGGACATGTTCGGTGATTTACCTAAATCTGGTCAACCATCAAAATCAGAAGATCAACTTAATGTTTTGTTGGCAATACAAGATAATCACCACTCAACACTTAACCAAGTGGCTTCTGCTTTCAATATGGCAGCGTCCACAGTTCGCAAAATTGTGAAGAAAGCAAAGTATCATCTCTATATTGTATGCCTTGTTCAAGAGCTAAATGAAGACGACTATGATCAGCGTATTCAATTCTGCGAGCAAATGCAAGAGCAATGGACGAATGATAATAATTTCGTAAAAAACGTAATATTGGAATTCTGGGTCCTTATTTCTTTGACGTGAACCTAACTGGTGCAAGATATTTGGAGTTGCTTCGAGGCGACCTTATTCCTGAACTTATAAATTTATATCCAAATAAGGAACGTGATCTTCCGAGAAATTACATTTTCTTTCAACAAGATGCTGCATCTCCCTTTGTTCCTGAATCGTTGGATAGGGATCGATTGAGTGGCCAGCCAGATCGCCAGATTTGACACCCCTAGATTACTTTTTGTACTACTGTTTATTGAAAATTATATCATGTTATGTCAATGAAGCTAGACGAAGTTTAATATGTATTTCAATTCAGAATAGTCAATATTTTCTACTAATAGAATGTGATTTTTAAAAATAAGGATATGAGCCCATGAAATAATAATTTCGTACAATAACCTCAATTACTTTAAGTTTATAATAGATCCAAGCAGTAGATATTTATATTTCTTCGAATAATTTGATATTCACGGAATGAATCAACTTTTCAAATAGGGTTTTGTCATCTCTCGCGCTCCCCAAATTACCAATTTTTCTTCTGATGGGATCAGAAATTATTACTTAATTGTGTCTACAATGCATACCTATTCAAAGAACATTGTTTAATAGTAATAATTTGGAAACCTTTCAACCGACTAAATTGAAATAGACTTCCGAGATTCCAAGAGAAATCGTACAAAATTTTAATTCGATATCGCATACATAACGTTTCTAAAGGAAAGTTTCACAGACACTCGCACACAAACAAACGCAGGCATTTGAAGGCACGAGCCAACAAAACAAGCGCAAGCGCGCTTCCGCACACACAGACACACACCCGGGAATAATTTTGACAAATACCCCCCTCACATCGTATGGATTAATTTGAATTTCTCTGAAATATTTTTATAATTGAAAATATCATAAATTCTTGAAAATCTTTTTTCCCCGATAACCACAGTCACAGGTAATGTTGAAAAAATTCGTTATTTGGAAACAGATAGATGAGGTTATTTGTAAATAGGTATTGAATCAACTTTAACGCATTGATTTCAGGGAAAATATAGGGTGCAAAGTTGTTAATTTCTTAGCATAAATCTTCAGCTGTAATATCTGTTTCATTTTCAAATGGATCATGTAACATACTTACTTTACAAAGATTTAAATTTTGTAGATCTATTTGATTTATCTGTTTTCAGAAAATTATTTATGTTGTTTAGAAAATTGAAAACTGTGTGATGTTTTATTTGTTTGAACCTTCCTGTTATTTTTGTCAATGCAGTGTCCAATATTACGATGTAAAAATTAATTACGCCTCTACTCCACATTCGTAGTCAAATAAACGTATTTTTGTTCGGGGTCTAACAATATTAACCCACAGGAAATGAAGGTCGCAATTTATATATTCTGCAATATTTTTACCTCTTCTAAAATTTCACTAAAACCTTTATCTGACCTAATATTATATAAATATGTTTTGGTTTGCTCTAACATTGAAATAATATTTGGTAGTATAGCATCAGGTTCGATTTTACACCAGAGGACAATACGATCATTCCGTTTCGGATTCTAATAAAATAACATGTTTCTCAATAGATGGGTTTTATTGGAGGACACCGACAAACATTATGAAAACGTGCCGTCCTAATTTGCTTCCTTCAGAGAATGGTTTAGGTTGTTTCCCACTTAAATTAGGGTTGCTACACGTCAACCTTGACAAGGGTTTTACCAGACCTGGCGCCCTCCTTGTGGGGAACCCCCAGGGGTACACCGCACCCCTGGGTTGGATTGGAATGGCCCTGCACACAACAACATACACAAGTGCACACTTACACCCATAAGGTACAGACAAGGTTTGGCCTCTAATAACAAAACTCATTAAATAACAGCTCCAAAGGAACTTGGTATAATAGTGCCAATTCAACAAAATTAAATGAGAGGGTAATCTCAAGGCCAACAGGCATCTGCTTCTATATAAAATTGGTTGTAACATCTCATTACATCTACCTAAACAAAGCGATTATCATTATATTTCATCTGCTCCCAAATAAACTAACAAAGAGAATATAGATTTTTTTTCCAAACTACCATGTCACAAGCAAGAAATCATAATAATTGAGGAAAATTAGCAAAATCTAATACATCCTTTCATTAAATGACTATTCGAGTACAACTCTGGACGTATCCCAAAATGAGTTTATATGTTTTATAATTAATAAAAATTGACTAAAGTGAATGTTCAAATCACTTTTTGGTATATTATCCAACTCAAGTAAGCAATCAATCAAAAATGTATATTGACTTTTTTTGGTGGGTACATGTTTTTTCTAGCTAATAATTCTGAATGGGCAGTTATATGATCCTGAAACCTTCTTCAGTCCTTTATGAAATATGAGTTTACTTTCCTATCATTTTACATTAATATAAAATTCCGAGTTTCCTTACAGGGAATGTGGCATGGACCGACTTATTGCGTCCATTCAGTCTAATGGGGGTTAGGACAACATTAGGAGTTTGGGACACCACAAAACCTTACTTTGGCAATATCAAATAAGCAACACAAACAAGTTCTATGAAGATTGAAGTAGGTGTCTACTATTGTAGAACTGTGATGATTTGCCATATTTCTATACTTCTTTGTGGTATAAATACAAATGCGTTAATATTGGAACTCTAAGAAAAGCTTTGCTTTAATTAGTAATTTTTTAATTACTGAACATTTTTATAAAGAAATTATGGGTGTATACTGTTGACTTTGATGAACAAGTATATTTATCATAATTTTTCTATGAGACATACCATAAAGGCAACACTTTTCATTAGGTACCTATCTAAAATAGTTTATTCTTGTTGGTAAATAACTAATCTAATATCTAATGTATCAACAATATATGTTTTTTTTACTACAATATGTCTATTCATAACTTATTCTAACTAAATAGTTTATTATTCACGAACAATCTAAATTTTGATTGAAAACACCTAAACTTCATTGAAAAAATATCATGTTTTCATTTGAAAATAATTACCATAGGAAACGCTAAGAAAACTGATTATATTAAACCGTTTTGAACATACTCTTGTATCAATTTTGAACCTAATAACACCTTTTTACCGGATTTTCAAAGTATAATTATACTAGAAATAACATGATGCAAAGTATCGGCAATACGCTTTGAAATAAAATACCGACCTATTAAACTTTTTAGTAAGAACGTTAAGCGCAGAAAGAACATTAACCTAATAAGAAGCTTGACAAATACTTACCCAAAAATTGGAATGAAATATCCGAAAGTAAACATTATAATAGACATTCTAATGGCCCATAGCGCACAATCTATTTTGTGGGTGAATATATGCACTCTCAAAGCATCTATATTAAGACCTCTTCTACTAGTAGATTGGGAATTTGTATCAGTTTCACTCATTTTCCTCAGGAAACAATACAAATAAGATACAGAATGAAAAGCCTAACCTTCAATTACTATTTGAGGAAAAACGAAGTATCAATTACGCATTGGATAAATAACTTCTGGATTATGTTCTAAATTAATTGAATCAAATCACTATCATAGTCTCATATACACTGACTTTAGAAATCAAAATCAACCATGTGAGAAAACTATGTATAAGTATGAAAGAAATGACAATAAGTGACACAAATCACACAAACACACAAACCACGGAAAACTGGAAAACAGTGGTTATTTAGTTACAGAGAGAAATACTAGTGTAAGATACTGCATACTGGTTGTGGTTAGTAGTTAATTTATATTAATGATAAATAATTGATCAAATTGATCTGTCAAAATTCTATACGTGTCAATCGATAACGGTATCTAAAAAATATAATCATTGCTGTGCGTACGGCTACGACGTGGACTTTAATATCAAGATTTATATTTATCTTCTAGTATAACGTGCTGTAGAAAATAAAATCCATTTTTATTCCAAATATATTATTCTATATTCAGTTTCTTTTTATTGAAACTGATATAAATATTATATGAAAAAATAATATTTTTAAATTTCATAACACAATGTCTTAATATGAAAGGAGCTTGCCAACTACTACAAAGAGCGACACGGTGTTATTCGCTTCTTGGTCCAACACTTCCAACAGTTCCAACTACGGGTGAATTCGCGGGCGCTTACACGCTTTAAGCGCTTATAGGCTTCGTTCTCTGTGGTCGACTCGCGCTCACAAACGCTTAACACTAAGCGTAAGCTAACCTTACTTTTGTTGTCGATAATTAATAAATTTGTAGAGAAATGTTAAAGCACAGTATTTGCGGGAACTATCGGGCTTTAGCCTACTTAAGCGTAAAAAGAAGATCTGACATTCATCTTTAATGATCAAAGCCAAAGCGTGAGCGTCTCTAAGCGCTAGCAGGCCAACACGAACGCCAATAATCTGTGCTTCTAAGCGTGAGCGCTTAAAGCGTGTAAGCGCCCGACGCGAATACACCCTACGACACACGACCGAACACAAGAAAAAGTTGAGTTGGAGCGTGTAGTGTTTCAGTGCTATCAACATTTACAGTTGATTTATTGCATTAACGTTGGCAATAGTTTCAATTATTAATTTATGCGATGATTATCATTGTATATCAAATTAATTTCACTGACAATTTTCAGTATTTAACGCGATACGAAAATTGCTAATGACGATAAACCCAAGCAGAAATCACTTGTCCATCGCCTTTAGAAATATCGATGGCTGAGCTCTCTGACGTTTTACATAAAAACCAAAAATGGTTTCCAACAAAAGCACCCGTACACCGTGTTCTGTTGTGTGACACAGAGTGACATGCTGCTTCCTTGTGGGAAAGCCCCTAACATTATCGTCAAAAAAAATCATTAATTCATGGAATAACTAGATAAATGAGCCACCATGATATAAGAAATAATTCTGTAAAATTCAATCGAAATTCTTTGATTTTTTCAAGTATCGATAAGAGGCTGACATGTTAAGCTTAGTTTAGATTGTAGTTTTACATGAATCATCAATAAATTCATATATATTTTACTAACTATCAATATAATTTGAATAAGTACGATGTGAAAATGCTTTGCCTATCTCATATTTTCAATTTGCAAAAGCAACAATTATGTTTCCTCTTTTAAATTTTTGCTAGATTTTCTTCGAACAGTTAATTAATTATAAACAATTTTCATTTAACTGCTCTTGCAGTTATTTTAAATATACTTTAAAACTTCCAATCAGAAAAAGAAAAAAAGTTGATAGAGATTATGTAGATACAGAGAAGAGAGGTTTAACAGATATTAGTAGGGGAGTCCAAACGGGGATTATGGGATTTACTCAAGCGCGGCAGAATAACATATTGGGGTAAACCTGGCCTCCCCTACTATAAAATACATAATTCACCACAAATCTTACTTTCAGTTGAAGTGTATTTGTAATTTATTGCAATTGCATAGGATATAAGTTGTCAAGGAGAACAAAATCCTTTGAAGGTGAAACACATATTGTTATTTAGAAGTGATTTATCCTCCTTCCTGTGTTTTGTTGCTCTTTTACTCACCCTGGTGAGTGTCAATTCATTTTCTTGTTACCTGCTGGCATATTCTAGTTATTATCTTCTTTCGAAATTTTTCATTCTTTGCATAACCTTGTACAACAAGTACAATCTAAGATTTTGGCGCCAATTACAACTCTGGCGTGGCCTGTTTTTTCCTGGGTGAATCCTCATAGCTCCGGGGGCTCTCACTGGGTCAACTATTTATCTCAAAGGTCCCATAAGGCCTTTCAAGACATCAACACTGATCTTAATAATAAAATAAATTTGTCTCTCTTTCAGAAGGAAATTCATGTGCTACGTGAAAATGCAACTGAAGATAAAGACACTAAACTTGTAATAGAAATCCATTCATTATCACAAGTCATTGCTGACAAAACCAGAAATTTCGCAGTTAATTCTCAGATTCTACAATCTATATTTCAATAAGGATTCTGACAAGGGCCCTTTTACTGTGATCATTGAGTCAGCTCACAACAATATAGGTAACTTAAATCCTCTTATATAGGCATACTTATATATAATAATCAAAAACATAAATATTTTAACATTACAAATACCTGCAGAAAAGGTTTTAAAAAGGTAGGAATTAATTTCATTTATTTTGAACAGGCACATAATTTTGCCAGAAATCATGACTTTTCCACTGTTGCATATACAATTCACATTTCGTCCCAAATGGTATCCGCAATGGGTATCATTAGAGACGTAGGGCACTGATATTTCGGGAAACGATATCATAAATCATGGCGGCGTGCATAAATTAAGCAAAATTTTCACAAAATTGATTAAGGAAATATTAATTTAATTTTGAATTATTACATGGTATTTTCAACAACTAAGTTATTCAACAATCTCTTATCTATCTACTACTCGTATTTAGAATTCACTAGTGGCAGGTTATGGTGTGAAAATACTCTAAAGGCTCGGCCTTATCTAGCAGAAACCCGTTACGTTTTTGTTCGTATACATTTCCTGCCTCTATGAAAAGTTGCTCAGAATATATAGAGTTTCCAAAAGACGACCTAGTCCTAGTCAAATAACGCATGTTAAAGAACTTGTCTTTGTTCTTAGCTCACCAGCCATATGGACATAGATCTTTCGGCAGCAGACCATCATTGAGATATCTGTCAAGCTCTGATGCAATTAGAGTTTTGGTTACTTGTACATTTGGTAACCTTATTGCTGCAAGTTCCACGTAGCAGCTCTAGAACGTTCTGAGTATATTTTTGTTATTTGATGACAATGACAATGATCTCTTCACCAGCTGGACGACTTCTTCATCACTGCTTGAATTTCTTAAATCCTCTCTCCTTCTTACAAATTCTGCCAGCTAGGTACGCCTCATCATTGGTACATTAACTGGTGTAAACAAATTCATATAATTTCATATAATTCCAATAAATTTGCTACACTGTAGTACTTGCCATCTTCAATCCGGATAAAACGTATATTCAGTTCTTTTTTTAGTGACAAGCGCATTATGTTAAAATTAGGACCACCTATTTGGTCAAATATCTGGAAAGAATTATAAAGTTTGGTATTACCTCTGATATGCAGAAGTAGGAAGAGCTGATCTTTTTTATGATTTCTTTAACAGGTTGGAGTAAGGCAAAATATTCCTTTAAAACGCCCCATTGTCTTTTTAACAAATTTTGAAAGTTTATGTCAGATATGCATAACGGAATCGCTCTCTCCTGCTCCAGTCTTAGCAAGGCTCCATCATTATTAAAATAGAGCTTTCCGTTATTGAAAAAACAACAAAGTATCTAGCCTCCAGCTCCGTCCTATCGCTTTAATGCTCTGCGTTACGAAAATTCTGGAAACCATTGAAAAGGATTGGAAATAAAAAAACATCTTTGGTTTTCGCTGGGGCAATGACTGGAGAATATAATAACGTAACCTTAGACTATGAAAGAGAGGGGACGGGTAACACGCGCATCGGGCAATGAGCGATTGTTGTTACATTTATCGATTGACGACGCCATTTTCTGGTCCAAACGTTTGTGCTGGTGACAAAGTGAAAAAGTGTGGTTTTATTGAAATTTTGTATAAAAGACATTGTTTTTTTTTCCTGATCATAATGGTGGTGTATTCAGCTTATGGTCAAGAGTCACAGTTCCAAAAAAGTGCCTGCTGGCTCAAGGTTACGTGGTGCCAGCTGGTAACATGAGAATGTATTCAGTTAGCTGTCCACTCTCTTGCCTAGTCTAGGAACGTAGCCCATGCAAATCTCTATTGTGAAAAAGAAGAACCTACAAACGTGCAAATTTTCTATGATATCGTTCTCCAGGGTAGAGAGAGGTAGAAGAGAAGATATGCGCACTACGTAATGCGTTGACACTGTTGACAGATTTGTCGTTGTCAAAAACATTTATGTCCTTATCCTTTCTTTCGCCTGAACTTTAGAAGCTACAAATATGGCTGCAACAATTTCTAAGAAGCGCAAGGTAAATTTTGAACCTAAATATCGTATTTGATTGTATTTTGTAGAGAAATAATTTTTTTAAAATTGTATATGTAGTAAGTTTTATCAATTTTTGACTAGTTTTGTTGGTATCCTAACCTAATTTTTGCCACATGGTTTCTGAATTTAATTGTTCTATTTTTACATTCAATTCATATAAATATGTGTTTTTCTTTTAGTTTGTTGGCGATGGTGTCTTTAAAGCTGAATTGAATGAGTTCCTGACCCGTGAACTTTCAGAAGATGGTTATTCTGGTGTGGAAGTACGTGTAACTCCAACACGTACTGAAATCATCATAATGGCCACAAGAACTGACAGAGTTTTAGGAGATAAAAATAGAAGAATCCGTGAGTTGACTTCTGTAGTACAGAAGCGGTTTAACTTCCCTGAAAACTCTGTTGTATTGTATGGTGAAAAAGTAGCAAATAGAGGCCTGTGTGCCATAGCTCAAGCGGAATCTCTTAGATTCAAATTAATTGGAGGTCTTGCTGTAAGAAGAGCCTGCTATGGTGTCTTAAGATATATAATGGAATGTGGTGCCCAAGGCAAGTGTATTTTAGATAGATGTGATATCATAAAAATGTTTGTTAGTATTCTTGCAGAATAAAATCCATTGATCAGGTTAATAACTCATTGTACTATGTGATTAATCATGATCTTTCATTGGCTATTTTTGCACATTGATTTTAATCAATATTTGAATATTTTCAAATTATAGTTCTGGAAACATTTACTAATCTAAAAATAATCAAGTATTCATAAAAATTATTTTCAAATTAATTTTCATTAGGTTGCGAAGTTGTTGTCTCGGGAAAATTGAGAGGGCAGAGAGCCAAATCCATGAAATTCGTTGATGGTTTGATGATTCATTCCGGAGATCCATGCAATGATTATGTAGATACAGCAACCCGTCATGTGTTGCTGAGGCAGGGTGTATTAGGAATTAAGGTTAGTATGAATAACTGACTTATTTATTGCTTTATTTACTTGTATTGAATGATTTGTGGTTATCTTTATTATGTAGATACATCCATCTAAACTAAAGTGAACTATCTTGCCTTGGCAAGATGCGTTAATATGAATAAAAGATATAACGTTTATTGACATTTAAGTTTCTCAGTTCGTTAGATGTAAACAAAATCTATAAATTTTATTAAAATTTATTAAAAAAATAAAATTTATATATATATATATATATATATATATATATATTTATATATATATATATATATATATATATATATATATATATATATATATATATATATATATATATATACTTATGTATATATATATATATATATATATATATATATATATATATATATATGTTTTCAAGAGAAGGATTCATGACTTCATATTACAATGTGAGCCTTATACTGTGGAGGAATTCCTTGCCTGCTGTGTTGTATGATTAATGGTTATCTGTGACATGTTTCAATTTTACTTTTATACTTATCTGTGATTGTGTAAAATGATATTTGAAATTAATAAACTTATTATTATTTTATTATTATATAAATAATTATATATAATAATATATATATATATATATATATATATATATATATATATATATAAATATATATATATATATATATATATATATATATATATATATATATATATATATATATATATATATATATATATATATATATATATATATATATATATATATATATATATATATATATATATATATATATATATATATATATATATATATATATATATATATATATATATATAAATATATATATATATTATATATGTATATATATATATACATACATATATATATATATATATATATATACATATATATACATATATATATATATATATATATATATATATATACATACATACATACACACATACACACATACACACACACACTAGAATAAAGAAATTAGTGTGCTGAAAAAACAATTTGAAATAAATCTAGGACATTTAACTGAAGAGCAGAAATCTAATATCTAATTTGCCTAGAAGTAGGACTGGCTAATGAAGTTACAATTACATTCAAATGTAGGTAGAGAATGTTGAAGATACATCAAGATGGCTACTGAAAAAATTTGATGTGATAAACAGAGTGTTTTTGTCTTAATAAAGGCGTCAGTATCACATGTCAATCAATTGCAATGACTAAATCAATCTACCAAAGCTTTGCAATGAACAGTTGAAATTGTTCGTAGCATGTTGAAAAACACAAATCAATGTTTCCCACCTCTAGTCAAAAACTACACAAATGCAAAATTTGCAAGTTTGAACTTATATAAGATGATATTCCTTAATATCTATCTTGAGAATTCTGCAAGAGTGGCGTTCTCTATTAATCTTATTGATAGATATAAATATACTAGCAAAAATAAATCATGGTTCTACAAATATAAATTATACTTTGTAGTATGGTACATGTTTTAAACATACTACTGTTTCTTTGTAGGTCAAAATTATGTTGCCTTGGGATGCTACTGGTAAAACTGGACCTAAAAAGCCTTTACCTGATAATGTCAAAGTTGTTGAACCAAAGGAAGAAGTTGTACATCTTCAACCAAGTAGTGAAATCAAACCGATTAAACCTGATGGACCAGCTATTCCAATTCAACCTTAATATTAAGATGTGACCGTTTTCAATAAAATATTGAAAATTATTTTTTTTCTTTGATGTAATAATTTTAATGCTATTGAGACTAATTTTTCCGTATTCATCAATTGTCTAGCGGTTTCAATTTTCCAAATTCAATCATCATATGTTATATTTTTAATTGACAAATCAAATTTGCAGAAACATGTTCCTTCTATATTTGGTTCCGTTGTTCAGTATCTTCTAGATCTGCTCCTTAGTCTATCAGATTTTTCTATTGTAAGGGTAATTGGAGTAATTTATGTGTTTTTTGGACTCTTAAATGAAAAGTCAGTTTGAGGATAACAAGACAAATTCAAACAAGCGACATGATTTTTGGACTCTTAAATAAAAAGCCAGTTTAAGGCTTCCAACAAAAATTCAAACAATACCTCAGTTTCAAATTAAATAAACAGATTCACCTTCATATGACATGCCCTTGGTGCGATTCATAAAATAAAATTTATTTGAAATCTATACTGAATCGCAAATGCATATGAAGTCTATTCAAAACCTCTATATATAAATTTACTAACCTATCAAAATGATTTAGGTTGCGTTGCACGAAAAAGTATAGAGGGAAATGTTTGCAACACAATTTTTGACTTCACAACTTTGTTTAGACTAGTTAGGTGGTGAACATTTCAAAAGTCCCCGCCCGTAGCCTTTGAGAGGGGGTTTCAAGGTCCCATTTTTCGGTTTTTTGCTTAAATCTCAGAAACTATGCGTCCTAGCGAAATGACCATTTTATACAAAATGAAAGCTGATTCAATCTGATACAAGTTTTATTTCAACAAATTTTTCGATATAACTGTTTTTGCGATATCTGCTCTTGAAAGTCTGTAATTTTGGAAAAAACATTTTAGCCACACATTTTTTGCTCTTGTTGACCGGATAACTCTTCAAATATACACCCAAAAAATAAATGCCGACTAGAAGGTTGTAAAACATTAAATTCCCTTCAATAATATATATTACTTCACTCTTTTACCTATTTTGCTTCAATAGTTCAAACCTATTCGCCCAGACTTAAGCGTTGGCTACGTATTGACGGCCCGAATGCCAACTTATACTCGTAGTTCGCCGAAAATCTAACAGAATGCAATACTATGTCTTTCCTCCGTATTTTTACCATACTGTTGGCAAAAATATTTCAAGATATCGACAATCTGCGAGAGCTATATCCACATTATCAAGAAGAACTCACGGAAGTAAATGTTCTGTAGTCTTTGACGGCTATTCCTCATCAACTTCAATCAAGAAAGGAACAGAGCAGCAAAGGCGAAATCGACTCTGCAAGTCTACTGATATCCATTTCATTGAAGACAACTTTTAACAAGAAAATTTTATATCGATCAAGTTCAACAAAATCAGGTATACAGCATCAACATGCTTAAGGTTAGCGTGAGGACAATGGGATCAGGACCAAGCAGAAAATGATGCGAACGTTCTGACTCGGAACGTTCGCATCATTCTGACTTCTGATCGTGGATACGGCTGCGGAAATGTCCGAAACAACAGCTGTCGGGATTGTGTGTGAAGATGTCGACCTCATAGTCATCTTGATGGCTGAAGCTGATGCGCATAAGGACATTATTTTCATTAAACCTAGCTTACTCTCAAGCTTACCCTTGCACATGTTGATTCTGTATACCTGATTTTGTTGAACTTGTTCGACAGAAAATTTTCTTGTTTGAAGTTTATATCGTTGTCTTCAGTGAAATGGATGTCAGCAGACGTGCTGAGTCGATAGCGTCTTTGCTGTTCTGCCATTTTCATTCTTGAAGTTGATATGAATAGCTATCAGAGACTATAGTACCTACATCTCCTTCCGTGGCAGATCTTCCTGATAAAGTGAATGTAGCTTTCGTAGATTGTCGATATCTTGAAATATTTTTGCCAATATTATGGTCAAAATACGGAGGAATGACTTACCAACGCATTCTGTTAGATTTTCGGTGAACTACGTGTATAAGTCGGCATTCGGGCCTTCAATACTATGGAGGGTACTTCTACCCTCCATAGTCAATACGTAGACAGCGCTTAAGCCTGTGCGAATAGGTTTGATCTATTGAAGGAAAATAGATAAAAGAGTGAAGTAATATATATTATTGAAGGGAATTTAATGTTCTACAACCCTCTAGCCGACATTTATTTTTTGGGTGCATAGTTGAATGTGGTCAAAAAGAGCAAAAAATGTGGGCCAAAAATGATTTTTTCCAAAAATACAGACTTTCAACAGCGGATATCGCGAAAACTGTACAGGATATCGAAAAACTTGTAGGAGAAAAACTTGTAGCAAATTTAATCAGCTATCATTTTGTATACAACGGTCATTTCGCTAGGACGCATAGTTTCTGAGATTTAAGCGAAAAAACTCTGTTGTATTGTATGGTGAAAAAGTAGCAAATAGAGGCCTGTGTGCCATAGCTCAAGCGGAATCTCTTAGATTCAAATTAATTGGAGGTCTTGCTGTAAGAAGAGCCTGCTATGGTGTCTTAAGATATATAATGGAATGTGGTGCCCAAGGCAAGTGTGTTTTAGATATATGTAATATCATAAAAATGTTTGTTAGTATTCTTGCAGAATAAAATCCATTGATCAGGTTAATAACTCATTGTACTATGTGATTAATCATGATCTTTCATTGGCTATTTTTGCACATTGATTTTAATCAATATTTGAATATTTTCAAATTATAGTTCTGGAAACATTTACTAATCTAAAAATAATCAAGTATTCAAAAAAATTATTTTCAAATTAATTTTCATTAGGTTGCGAAGTTGTTGTCTCGGGAAAATTGCCAATATTATGGTCAAAATACGGAGGAATGACTTACCAACGCATTCTGTTAGATTTTCGGTGAACTACGTGTATAAGTCGGCATTCGGGCCGTCAATACTATGGAGGGTACTTCTACCCTCCATAGTCAATACGTAGACAGCGCTTAAGCCTGTGCGAATAGGTTTGATCTATTGAAGGAAAATAGATAAAAGAGTGAAGTAATATATATTATTGAAGGGAATTTAATGTTCTACAACCCTCTAGCCGACATTTATTTTTTGGGTGCATAGTTGAAGAGTTATGTGGTCAAAAAGAGCAAAAAATGTAGGCCAAAAATGATTTTTTCCAAAAATACAGACTTTCAACAGCGGATATCGCGAAAACTGTACAGGATATCGAAAAACTTGTAGGAGAAAAACTTGTAGCAAATTTAATCAGCTATCATTTTGTATACAACGGTCATTTCGCTAGGACGCATAGTTTCTGAGATTTAAGCGAAAACCCGAAAAATGGTATCTTAAAACCCCCCTCTCTCCCCCGGCTCAAATGCTACGGGCGGGGACTTTTGATATGTTCACCACCTAACTAGTCCAAACAAAGTTACGAAGTCAAAAATTGTGTTCCAAACATTTCCCTCTATACCTTTTTTTGAGCATTCGTTGCCTGTTAGTATTTTTGATAAAATAAATTGAACCACCTGCCTGGTTAAAATACTACTTTACAACTAATTTTAAATTCGAATTATTTGCCAATACTTTTGGAATATAGAAAACTAGCACATTTTTGTTTTGGGACAAATAAAATATTTAAATGAACTACCAGCAGAAAACGCGCTTGTTCCCAAAACAACGTTTTTGAATAGCATGAATGATAACTTGCTACTTTGGATTCAATGAACAGAGCTGCATGAATCATGCCACCTAGCCTAAATAAACCTTTATATGCACTACAAAATCGTGTCATTAGTTTTGAAGTATTTAAATGATGGAAGTACAAATGAAATGATCTGCACACACAATCCAAACAAAAGACTTTTGTTTTAGTATTACATGTCATGGTTGGGGCGCGATATCTTTTTTTTTCAGTATTACATTTTATTGTTTTAATTCATGATACAAATGAAATGAAGATCTGGACATACAATCCAAACAAAAGACTCTTTTTTTAGTATTACATGGCATGGTTAGGGCGGCGCGATACACATTATGGTAGAATCCTAAAAGTTTGCGAAATGCTGAGTTTACTATTTACATGTAATGTGATTGCATAACGGAACTTACGTCTTCTACATTTCGCTGTTTTATTTTGAGTAGCATTGTGAAATATCAACAGAACTTGTACACATTAATATTAATGTGTTCAAGAAATTTAAATTCCTATTCTGAATTCTTAATCAGTGATTTTTACTTATAAAAAGCAAAGTGAGAATCAAATAAAATATTTTCCGAATAATCACGTTGGTTATAAATCTGTGTCTATCGTGATTAATCGAATCTTTTTGATTCGATCGCAACCTGTACACGAGTGATCGGATCACGAATTTCTAAAAGACCCGATCTTATTTAACCCGATTATAAGTTGACAAGACAAACCAAATTGCACTTTATTTTCATATATTTTTACATAACAGTATATAACTAATTGCTTGCTCATACAATCATTTACATACTTTCATTCAAGAACCATCACGCTGGAACCTGGTTTGGAAATAAATTGATTTTTATTTTTACCTACAAACGATGCTAACGAATGTAGTATAATTTATTTTTTTGTAGTATCAAAAATAACGCGGAAAAACAATCAATTCTGCATACTAAATTTAGAAAATAATTCAACAAAAAGTTTTGAAAGAAATGCTAAATTGTTTGTAGTTCAATGTAGTAACAAGATAATCATTCACTTCCGAATCATTTCGTTTCTAGCTACGAAATTCTGAAGCTAGCAAAATTTAAATGAGTAGAGATTAAACATTTTTTAGCTACAATCGATCTAATCGATTGTAGTTCAATTTGTTTATCTCAAACATATCTCTTTCCAAGTTCTACAACAAAAACAATCACCGATCAGGTTTTTGTTTTTTTTTTTTGCTTAAAATTGTTTGTAGTTCAATGCAGTAGCAAGATAATCATTCACTTCCGAATCATTTCGTTTGTAGCTACGAAATTCTGAAGCTAACAAAATTTAAAGATGAGTAAAGATTAAACATTTATTAACTACAATCGGTCTGTGTCGATTGTTTTTGTAGTAGAACTTGGAAAGAGATATGTTTGAGATAAACAAATTGAAGTTCAATCGATTAGATCGATTGTAGTTAATAAATGTTTAATCTTTACTCATTTAATTTTTGTTAGCTTCAGAATTTCGTAGCTACAAACGAAATTATTCGGAAGTGAATGATTATCATGCTACTACATTGAACTACAAACAATTTTAAGCAAAGAACAATTGAGTCCTCTTTTCCCCCAAAAAAACCTCATCGGTGTGTCGATTGTTTTTGTTGTAGAACTTGGAAAGAGATATTTTTGAGATAAACAGATTTAACTACAATCGATTAGATCGATTGTAGTTAATAAATGTTTAATCTTTACTCATTCAAATTTTGTTAGCTTCAGAATTTCGTAGCTACAAACGAAATGATTCGGAAGTGAATGATTATTTTGCTACTATATTGAACTACAAACAATTTTAAGCAAAGAACAATTGAGTCCTCTTTTTCTCTAAAAAAAAACCTCATCGGGATGTCGATTGTTTTTGTAGTAGAACTTGAAAAGAGATATGTTTGAGATAAACAAATTGAACTACAATCGATTAGATCGATTGTAGTTAATAAATGTTTAATCTTTACTCATTTAAATTTTGTTGGCTTCAGAATTTCGTAGCTACAAACGAAATGATTCGGAAGTGAATGATTATTTTGCTACTACATTGAACTACAAACAATTTAGCATTTCTTTCAAAACTTTTTGTTGAATTATTTTTTAAATTTAGTATTTTATGCAGAATTTATTGTTTTTCCGCGTTATTATTGATACTACAAAAAATAAATTATTCTACATTCATTAGCATCGTTTGTAGGTGAAAATAAAGAAATAAAAATCAATTTCTTTCCAAACCGGGTTCCAGCGTGATGGATCTTTTCTTTCATCGCACTTTTTCTCGTGTTGTTTTGAACTCGATCGCGTCGTGATCGAATTCAGTTTGAGATCGAATCAGTGACATATGTAGGTATGACCCGCGACACGTGATTTTATATTCTGGTTTTGCTTGCGTGTTTTAGTGGACTTAGTTGATATTATCGTCATCTCCTCTATACACATTTATATACATTAATGAAGTGTCTATCTATAATAAAAGAAGCTCTTTAGAACCGAAAAATGCCTCTCAAATTTTATTTCTTAATCACTTTTTGATATTAAAAACCATTAAAGTTATTTCCTTTTTTTAACATTTTTATTTTGTTTTTCACTCATGTAGGTTAACAAATATGTTATTATATTCTACCTGGTTCACCGGTTCAACATTCGTCATTCGTTACAAAGGAACTTCGACCTGCGACCCAAATGATCGAATCTTTTTAACCCGATCACCATACGAGTGGGTCATGATCGACCCGGGTCTCGACAAATGATCGATCGACACAGGTCTAGTTGGTTAATTTATGTGAAAAAACTGATATGTTCAGAAAAATGGGTTTTCATCAAAACTTGGCCAGCTAATTGTTTATACTCAAAAAACTAAAAACTTCCGTTTATTACGTTTAGTTGAAGTAAATTTTAATTGTAACTGTTTGGGTTAAACAGAATAAATCAGAGTTGAAGTATTAATTGAATTCACAAATTATCATTCAATTTCAAATTAGAAAAGCGAATCTCTTTTCAAAGTTATATATTTCTTTTCTTTTACTAATTGTTATTCAACCATTAATACTTTTAAGTACATAATATAAATTGTTCACTAGCGTGGAAGGAAAACCCATAGATATATACTATATATACTTACTCTATATATATATATATACATATATATATATATATATATATATATATATATATATATATATATATATATATATATATATATATATATATATATATATATATATATATATTTTAAGATTTATATGCGAAAACCTTGATTTATTTCTGCTTTCGTAATGTAGTGAATGTTGCTTCTTCACTTTTAAACTTATCGAATAGGTAAATGAACTTGGTGAATACCTTTCGTAACCATTTGTAACTGGTAGATTGCTTTAAATAGGCGTCCGAAATTAAGATCGTAGCGCCGGAACGGCTAATATCGGTACTAGAGCATGGGAGATTAGCTGCTTTGTTTACATTGGTTGTAATGGTATTTACGTTCATTTCGTTTTGAGTTTTCGAACGTTTATCGTCGTAATTTGTATTCTTTCATTATTGGAACTTTGTCTATTTCCCTGTGTGATATTATGTTTTGGATTGAGGATAATTTTATCTCCCGTGTTATAACAGTACATAGATAGATATAACAGTAGATAACCTACCTACCTGAAGTGAAATTGTATACTGTGAGATGCTGAGTTTCTCTAACATCTTAACATAAATATTCAGATCGAACGAATTGAACCTGCATTTAAATATGATTTGTACCATTGTTAGTGTTCCAAAAATTGAAGTTGAGGATAATTGGGAATATATGAATTATCTGGGCGGAACTTGAGAATCTAAATGTATAGTAGAAGGGGAAAATGTCTTGAATGCCGGCCATCTGGTTTTGGGCTGGTCAAATGGAGGCAAATCATGATTCTATTCAACGTGTATGCATTGTGTTTACAGTCTACTGCTTCGGTCAATTCTGACTCCTTCATTGTAGAAATTAAG
>JARQZK010000036.1:0-2500 GCA_030704885.1 Cynegetis impunctata
GGGATCCTGACAAGTTTCGAAACAATTCCAATTTAGAGGTCCTATGAGCCGGAATGCAGATGGTGTAATTATGCCGAGTGTCATAGTCGTGATAACTAGATGTCGTATAAAGCTTTGTCAATTTGCTGTGAACAAACACTAGACAATTCAAAATGTAAATACAACGCAATTATAAAATTCTGCGTTGAATGAATATCGGTGTGCATGATTCTTGGGGTTTCACTTTGAAAATTTAATGGGAGAGCATATTCCGGCATTCTCTATTCGTCAAAAATATTTTTGGAGATGCGGTGTTTTGAAGGTATTTGCAACTTCTGGAGTGACGAATTATTACATTATTAGTATATTGTCATAAAGTTACTGTCAAATAATAATCATGATATGCTTACCAGTAAGTATCACCAAACTTCAAGCTAATTTTCGATATCATAGTTTTTCTTAACTGAAGGATATCAGCGTTTTTAGAGGTATTAATTTACAAAGAAAAAAAATTGAAATAATTTTTATTTCAAATACGGTTACAGTTAGGTATAAGGAAATATCATGAAAAATTACTGTGAAAGTGTTAGAAATTATAAAAATAGTATTTTATACCAGCTATTTCAATTGAAATATCAAAGTTGCTACAGCTTTCTAACATAAGTAGCCACACTACATTACCAAAAATATTTATAGGCCAAGCTACAGAGATTTAGAGTGAGCATTTTGTGCAAAAAGTGTTAGAAGAAAACCAGCTCCGCCATTGTTTGTCAAATAGTTCCACATGATATAGTGATATGTTTTTCACTCGACTTTATTATTTATATCTTTGTTATTAACAATTTTATGCAATAAATCGCGTTTTTTTTAGTTTTTTGCTTATAAAATTGAAACTATCAGAGCAATCGTGATGGTGTCAATAGACTTATTGTAGAAAATGAAAAGACGAACAAAATGAGAGGTCGGACGACTCAATCAGACCCTTAGTCTAAGGGAAAATTGGAAAAAACCGGCCAAAATGCAGTTTTAACAACAGTTCATAACTCGGTTATTTTTTGAGTTGTAGCGTAGATTCTCCGGCCAGTATTAGCTATTGATATGAACTTCATTTGTGCGAAGATCAGAAACTGTCCGATGCATAGTTTTTGATCTGTGGTCATTTGATTATGTTACTATGCAATTTTCCAGCAGACCTGAATGCGACAGATATGGTCCGATTTCAATTTACTAAAGAGATTTTGAAAGTAGAATTCTCATAGTTCGAAACGGTCGTCTTGGTTTTTCATAAAAACGCTGAGAAATATGTAAAAAATAAAGCTGAACATGACAAAAAACGGCCGAGCGCGTGAGAGTAGTTGAAGAGTGGGGGTTTACAATTATTATCTGACAACGTTTAGAAATTACTGTCACGTTCAAAATGCCGACGCTTTCGAATGTCATACTTCTCCTTGCCTGCTGCTCTACCCCCACTCGTCAACTACTCTCACGCGCTCGGCCGTTTTTCGTCATGTTCAGCTTTATTTTTAACATATTTCTCAGCGTTTTTATGAAAAACCAAGATGAACGTTTCGAACTATGAGAATTCTACTTTCAAAATCTTTTTTGTAAATTGAAATCGGACCATACCTGTCGCATTCAGGTCTGCTGGAAAATTGCATAGTAACATAATCAAATGGCCACAGATTAAAAACTATGCATCGGACAGTTCCTGCTCTTCGCACAAATAAAGTTTATATTGATAAATAATACTAACCGGAGGATCTACGCTACAACTCAAGAAATAACCGAGTTATGAACTTTTGAAAAAACTGCATTTTGGACGGTTTTTTCCAATTTTCCCTTAGACTAAGGGTCTGATCGAGTCGTCCGACCTCTCATTTTTTTCGTCTTTTCATTTTCTACAATAAGTCTATTGACATCATCACGATTACTCTGATAGTTTCCATTTTATAAGCAAAAAACTAAAAAAAACGCGATTTATTGCATACAATTGTTAATAACAAAGACATAAATAATAAAGTCGAGTGAAAAACATATCACTATATCATGTGGAACTATTTTACACACAATGGCGGAGCTGGTTTTCTTCTAACACTTTTTACATGAAAAAATCTCTGTAGCTTGGCCTATTAAGTTGGGTAGAGAATATCCGAATTTCTTCCCCATTATATTTTCAAAGTGATCTGTTGTATGGTTCACCAGAAACGTTTAGTGTGCCATCCACCGTTAATCAGCCTGTATTACAAATATATATATATATATATATATATTATATATATATATATATATATATATATATATATATATATATATATATATATATATATATATACCTATACTGCCCCCATAACATAGGAAGACCTATCTCCAAAAATCGAAATTTTACAGGAAATAAGAAAAACATATTTCTTGACATGCATCAAAGTTTTGATACTTTAAAAGGTTCTTGATATTTAAAAGTTGTTTATTAGTGTTCAAAACTTTATAGTTATGTTAATATAATTATATTTTCATTTTTCTC
>JARQZK010000036.1:7500-147500 GCA_030704885.1 Cynegetis impunctata
AACTAAATCTACAGTATGATGCTGAAAAAAGCATAATTTGAATAGTGGCGCACGTGCATACACACTTTCTCATCTATTGTAGACGACGATTGGGATTTTACAACCACTCCATCATCATGTTTGACAACTCAAAATTTTCATAAAATTCTTGCTTACTTTATGCTAGAAACTGATACCAATTATCTCTTGATATTTCAAGAAATTTTATTAGGAAAGATTTTTTGATCTCGGATAGTAGCTACTGTTATCAATTACCAAAATTTTGTTGAATTAATATCTTTATGAATTAAAATTTGAATAAACTAACAAAAAGTTTATAATTGCTTCACCTTAGAAATGATATAAAGCGCATAAATTTGAAAGCTCATTGGAAAATTACAAAAATAACAACCATAACTAAGTCCCTCTTTGAACAGGTATAAAACCTAGCCTCATTAGCAAATCGAAATGAAGACTAAAAAAACTTTTATTTTACCGGAAAAACAATCGCCACTTGCTCTGCAAAGTAAGGGGAGATACAATTCAAACAAAATAGTCTCCGTGAAGTGCGGAGAGGGAAAAAGAGATAAAATTGACAAAGGATCGCATAACAAATTTTGGATTGATTGGGCCGATACTTGGTGTAAATTAATAAACATATTTAACCATTGGTTAATAATAACAATTTACACATTTATTGAAAGAAATAACGCATCACGCACGTTTCGGTGAAACTTCACCTTCTTCAGATGCTAAAGGCAAACTAACTATGTTTCTTTGTTTTATTGAAAACAATAAATAAAGAGATGACAAATTATGTAGAAAGGGTAAAAAAGAGGATGGTTCCAAATAATTATTAGAATAGGAAAAACCAATTCTGAATTGCTAGTCAGGTAGTTCGGTAAGTTTGAAAAGATTGAGAAGGGGGCTTGAAGTATGATCGATTTGGCTATTCAATATGAGACCGAAATGCTTGTATTTATTTATTTGTAGTGATAAATTAAGTTTAATCCTTTTATTTTCAGTATCTAATATTTTAAAATCGAAATTGAATGTGTCATTTTCATGAACTAAATGGTTTGCATGATGTGATTCCGACTTATGATTAACAAAGCTACGTTTGTGTTCTGAAATTCTGGTCTGAACACATCTAAAAGTTCTACAAATGTAAAACTTATCACAATCACCACAATTAATTTTATAAACTGCTGATTCATTATCTTTATGAACTTTAGATTTATTATTTTTTATATGATTTCCTAAATTATTACCGGTACGATAAGCGATGTTAATGTTGTGCTTAGATAAGAGAGATTTAAGTTTTCTACTTAAATTTCCGATGAAACTGAGGCTGTTATATTTGATATTATTTTTAGTAAGGGGGTGCACCTGGCTATGGAATTTTTGAACAAATTTTTATCTATCATATCGTCTATTATTATGGGATCATAATTATTATTTACGGCAATTTGTTCAATTATATTTTTCTCGATGTTGAAATTGGCGTTTGAAAGTGGAATATTTACTTAACGATGTACCATACTATTGAAAGCTGCCATTTAGTGTTGGAATGGATGTAGGGAAGTACTATGTATGACATATATGACATATCATACATAGTACTTCCCTATTGTGGTGATTGTGATAAGTTTTACATTGGTAGAACTTTCAGAAGTTTTCAAACTAGAATTTCAGTCGTTCATTTGGAATTATTGAGAATATATGGATTCTTAACTTTGGTAGATAGGTAGCTACCTGAAGAGAGCTTAAAACACAAATATAGGAACGACTTGCGTTTATTGCTAATATTCAATCAATATATGATACATGGAAATGAGAGTCAACTTCTTTCGTAATTAGGATTTTCATGTAAAAAGTGTAAAAAGGATTATTATATTGTTCATTAAATATTCTTATTTGTAATTGAATAAATTATTCTATTTTCCTTCATTCGGTTTCTTTCTATTCGAATGAACTGAAGCGCTTTGGGAATTAAAAACAGATAAACTGAAGTTTTTCATAATGAGATACCTATATAAATATCTGGCAGCTCACTGACATTTCCTTCTTGAGGTGAACACAATGCTTAATTCTGTTTAATAAGAAACGGACAATACCCAAGCTTCTTAATGCACTCTAAACTCACACAGCGAGACCTAATGCCTACCCTTTAATAACCACTTAAAATCCCCTTCAGGAATAGGACTCAAACTCAATATTACATTCATATCTTTTCAAGGCAAAGTGGGGATGTGCGTGTGTAGAAACCCGAAAAACATAGTACACTAATGTTATAAATGGCGAATATTCGCATATAATAGGCATTAAAATCAGTCTAGCGTGTCTTCGGGTAACTAGACAGAGGGTTCAGCATCCCTAAATTTGGCATTAATATATTTGTACTATTATGGAGACTGGAGGGGCGATACGTAAGTTACTGCTGGAATAAGTAACGTTTGAGGTAGTTATCTCGAATAATGAAAAAAATGCACTATCAAGAAGATAAATATGTTTTCATCAAAATGCGATTGTTCACAACTCCAATCAAGTGAATTTAAATAATAAATAATGGCATGAACTTATCCATTATTCCCTAAAATAAGAACGGCTGATTCCAAATGATTCCATATATATGTATATATATATATATATATATATATATATATATATATATATATATTTATATTTATATTTATATTTATATTTAAATTTATATATATATATATATATATATATATATATATATATATATATATATATATATATATATATATATATATATATATATATATATATATATATATATATCTATATATATATATATATATATATATATATATATATATATATATATATATAGATATATATATATATATATATATATATATATAATATATATATATATATATATATATATATATATATATATATATATATATATATATATATATATATATATACATATATACATATATATATATATATATATATATATTTTATAGTTCTCCTATAAATATCTTAAATTCAAGTTGTGTCATGTATCTTTTCAATACTTATACCATAGTTGTTTCAATATTTATATCATGGCTAGTCTATTCCTATTGTTCAAAATTTAGAATATTTGTTTTTGATTTAAAATCAAGACTAATCATTTCAGAGGTTGTGTATTGAAACTGAATGAATCAACGGAATATTATCAGTGGAAATATTTGTTGATGTTCACATAAATACTGGTGGAAGCGCATATTGAGAATGTGATCAAGAATATTACTTTCTTGATCTATATAAACTGAAATATTAAAATCAATACCAACGAGACGAAAAATTGCGTTTTTCCATTCGCAGACGGTGTCTAGATTAGGGATTCTTGTGTATATTGAAATAAGCTATTTTATCGTTAACCACCCTGTGAGTACTTTATTGTATATGGATAATTTCTAATATTTTACAGCGCTTCTGGTTTCCGACTATAGTGTTTTCGTATAATCTGCTTCGTCTCTTTAATTCAATTTCTATTTAATAAGAACTCTATTGTACCATTTGGTGTACTAGTGGCTTTTCAGTAGCTTCTGTAAGATTTGTGATGTTTGCCAATGGAGAATTGGTAGCAGTATTTGCACAGAATGCTGTACACCACCTTAGATTTTTTCATTGTTTTCTGTTCTGCTTTTCAGTTGGGTGTGAGCTTGTTTGATCTGATTAGTTGGCCTGTGCGCCACTTCAATGTTGTGTGGATGGAGAATGTTTACCATTTAATGAGATAAACCTGGAATGTTTAGAATGGTGAAGTAAAACTCTCCGTATTTCCCTTCGCTTTGTATACTTCCGATGTCTTTTTGTGACTCTCTCCATGATACTGATTGGATACTTGTTTTTCTTCAGTGTGATCTTCACAATAGATTTATGAAAGAAAGACAGCTGTGACAGATTGGGAACAATAGTAGGTATCACATTTTCAAATAGTTTATTCATTGAAACGATTGTTCGAAATTCTAATTTTGCTATTTCATATCTCGTTTGTCGAGCTGTGAAACCACATGCAATTTCACATACATTAGTTATAATAATACAGGTTATAAAACTTTCTACTAAGTATAACTCACATCTTGTTCAGTAATTGTTACCTAAATAATATCAACAGTATTGAATATTGAGCGCTATTTTATCTTATTATTGAACATTGTTAAAACTGTGCTTGAATAAATTTCTGTTATTAGCTCGTTATAAATTTTCTTGATGACACTGATTTCGCTAGGAATTAATTCGACACGCCCTCATCTCCAAGATTCACTGAATAATCGAGTGCTGAAAAGAAAGACGACAGGAAAATGCCTTATGAGATAGTGCCTCTGAATTAAGAGAACTATTAATTCAGGATTTTTCATAGGAAATTAACACTAAAAGCGTTCTTCTCTCGAGGGAAAGTACTTATTTTTCTTGTAGTAGAACATTTTTATAGATAAAAGTTTACGCAGGAACGGCTTGAATATAAAACATTCATTCAGCTGAAGCATTTCTCATTTCACACAATCTTCATCGACTAAAATTTGAGAGTTTTCAGAAAAGTGCTGTATATCATTCGAAAAATTTAATGCATATAGCTATAACATCTCAATTTTTTAAAATAAAATATTATTATTTTATCTAATTACCACATACTATTTATAATATACTACCGCTTTCGACAGCAACGTTACTTTTGAGTGAAATATAACATTGAAACCTAGAGATATGTACACTTATGGTGTAAGTAAGTACGAGTACCTATGTGAATTTCTCTCTACGGCATCATCAAGTTCAAAAATGAGAATTGATTACAGTCCAAAGGACCATTCAGCATTCAGAATTTTTTCTTTTTTTGTCAGTTGATTAACTTCCAAACGTTTCCTCTAATTTTTCTTCATCCCACCTACCTATGTAGAATTTTGCGTTTGTCTGTAGATATTCTATGGTGTTTTCTATTATTATTTTCGAAAATTAGACATCAGTTATCTTGTGTGATATATTCTTCAAAACGAAATGAAAAATTGCGTCCAGTTTTTCGAACAAGGACTGCTGAACCTTCATTGCATTATGTATAACAATTTTTTATATTTATCTGTTTTTTATTTTTCGTTACGAAGTAATTTGCTTGAATTGTGGCGATTGGAAAAGGAGAATTATTGGATGTAGAATTTCGATACATATTACCTTATGTAGAAAACTATAACAAACAGTAAAACATTTACTTTCTGGTGTTTCCTAAGTAGTGAAAGTAAAATAAGTTTGAGTTTTTCTTTTGTCATTTTTGAGGGAATGTTTATCTAAAAAATCGGTATTCAAATTTACTTGCATCTTTAAACACCTTCGAAATTGAGTTATAGGGTTGAAAATCTGTATACCCAATGGATCAAGTTGATATTAGATTCTGCGCACTTAGAAGCTTCTGCAGATTGAGTTATAGAGTTTGGTACGTGAATTCAGTTAATATTAAGGAAGTATCCATCGGTGGTTTAAACTCTTTTTCTTAATCTTACCTAATTTAATGTATAGAGTTGATATTTGAAGATTTTGCTTATGAACACAGATTTTCAAATTGTTTGAGGGCTGAAATTTTGTGTGTGTGTATTGGGTGTAAGATCAAGAATGGGAGTAATATGACTTCAGTGACGAATCCCTTTTCCCCAAGTATTTTTTTTCACAATATATTTTGATTGTCTACAAGTAAATATTTTCAAAGACGAAGAAATCCGAATACATAATGTTATTGCAAAGAATTAAGATTACCTTGGTAATATTCCAAAATGCCTTCTGCGTATTGTGAAATAACATTCGTCTTAGAGATGTCCCTTTAGCTAACGAATGATTGTCTTAGAAACAATAGTTTGTTTCGATCTTTTTTCGTGAATAGTATGTTTATGATTGTTATTTTCGCAATTCTGTGAATATATCAGGCAATGAAGGTTGTATGAATAAAATTTCCATATTAACTCTTTTTTATGACTTTCAATTCATACTATTCAATAATCGTTGATTAATGTGTATCTACTGAAACCATACTAGGGTTCTTAGTTCGCACTAGGACGTTAAAAATGTAAAATGGCTGAATTACAAATACCGAATGGAAAATGCAATGTAACTAGAATTTCAAGTATGTTTATACATTCACTATTACAAGAACACAAACTTTTAGGTAATGTCACACTATTTCCTATCATTATTGAAACTATGATTATAAAATATTCACGCGCATCTAACGTGGCCTTGGGCGGCTTATTCGTCTTATTCTTATATTCGCTATCTGGTGAATATTGTTAATATTCTCAAAAATTGAAGTATCTTGAAAAATATCTCCATAGCCATTTCGTCATGTGATGAGCGTAAGAGCAGCTGCCATGCAGAAAAGGCGGTTATTCAAAAGTTCCGTACCTACTGTCAACAATGAATGGGAAATCTATATTTATTTGCACAAACAAATCAATTATCCTTGATGGTATTTCACTGGTTTATAACTCAGTGGAAGCACATAATTGTGGAAAATTGCTGTGATGGTTCAATTACTATGGATTCCTGCAAGAAGTAGAAAAACGTGGGCTAACTGAAAGGTTTCAGTACTTGATTTCACTCAATACTCAAAACACAAGAAAACAATTCATTAACATGAAAGTTAGCCACTAGTGTAATTACTAAAATTAATAATTTAGTAGTGATTGATGAGCTGTCGATGTCCATAATAAAAGAAAAAAGTTTCAATTCAAATCTACATATTTTATATTTTTTTGAATGAAGTCATTCTTGATTTGACTACCTCAAAACAAGTTTAAGGTTTCAAACATCTTTATAGTGATTGAAAAAATTTGTAGTATTTATTGATTTTAATTTTTGTACACTGATATTTTAACATGCTTGCTTAAAAAAAACATGCGCATACAAAAAATTGTGATCAAATGGCCTACAGTTGTGCAGGATATCTCCGAAATATTCCAATAACACAGTCTCATTGGTTACATCTACCTGATTGTTGGTCATTAGTTGACGAAAATTCAAATACCTCATTGATGAACTCTTTTGATGTAAATGGTAATTTCTATAGGATCGTAATTGCAAGTTTCTCTCCAAATTGTGCAGAACCCCAATGATTATATATATTTCAAAGTGGACATAATCGACCAATAGACTACATTTACAAAAAAGAGCAACAGTGTCATTTGAGAAGTAACAGAAGTATTTTCCGCCCTCCGACGTCAACGTCATAGATAATAAAGCCCTCCTGACATAAATATTATAGTTATTTATGTCAGTAATTTCATGTTTAGTGATATTTTTTATATCACAAAAGATGTTCACATCATGAGATCCTGAAGATGTTCAGAATATATATTTAAAAACATAGTACCTAATGAAAACATACCAGAATAATAAAATATCATTCTCATAGAAAGTGATAGCGTTTAAAGCAATATAATACTCAGTCATGATTCAGTGCAGCTATTTCGCAAAAATAATTTTCCTGAGCGGCAAAGAAAATATTCTCTTTCTATTTATTACCTGATAAATATTCATTTGTATGGCCGAAACTGGCGCTTTGAATTCATTCGTTTGATACGTTGAGTTCCTTTTAAGGAGAAAAATAAATATTTTATACACATCTTTTTTTCTTGAAGAACATCTTCGCTTTTCCATCTCAACTCAATTGCATCTTTCATTTCGTGAAGCATTGATGGAAGATCTTACGAGAATTTTATGTTCAAATTGAATTTACGCATGGGAAATGATGTAACGATATTAAATTTGGTTGCTTTCATTCATAAGGAATATGATTTGTTTGAATATTATGAAATTTCCTGCGTTTTTCGATCTAGGTAATCTTTTTCACTATGCTTAGTATGCCATTTTTTATTTCCAAATTTATTTATTCCGCTTCTTCGTTTGAATCGCATTTCTATAATCATTTTTTAATTTCATTACAATTATTCGGATACATCAACAATTAATGAAATTTAAAGCGTATCAATTATTGTGGCATAATTTCAATGTGAATTTAATGAATATTTTAAGGCAGTTTTAATAACTTCAAAATTTAGTTGAATGAGAAAATGTTTTTGTTTCCATCAATAGTTACCTGTCTGGAACAGACAAAGTCATTTGAAACTTGAAAATTTTTAAATAACCTGACAAGGTAGATTGCTATATGGATCCCAACAACGACAATTTCATACTTCCTCGCAAAATAACGGTGAATAATATGAACATGGCAATTCACTCCAACCCTTTAACAATAGGCAGCTGTTTCGATCCCATGTGATTTCATCAGTACTGTACAGTAATGGAGTGAATCGATTAAAGCCCTTGAATATTTTCTACGGTTATTCAGTAATGGCGCTACGGTTTCCAAAGACTGTCAAGGAAACAAATTTATTTATGAAATGATACAGGAATCCAAGTTTTCAACACTTATCCTTAGCAAGAAGTAGAACACTCTCGAAAAAAATATAAAAATCACTAACCTCCTTCCAAATAGTATACATAGCGTTAGATAGAACTTGGCCAAGACCCATCTAATCATTTGCTGACCCTTCCCTGGGACAGGAAAGCCCTACAGATGGTAAATTTTTCTGTGTCGCGCGATTTTTTCTCTGTCTTGAATAGCGTGTACCAGAATTATGAAATTTTATCATAGAGTTTTTACTATCGTTCGATCTAGAAACTGCTATATATAGACGGAACGCTTGTCCAGCATATCACTAGGCTCGGTCCTATGGGTACATTTCAGAAAAACGTAGTTCATTTCGACAGCACACAACTCAAAAACTGGCCATATAGTATTTCTATATGTAGCCTTATGCCCACCTGAAGTGAAGCGCTCTTGGCCACACGCCTGATGAAAATAGATCATTTTGATCGAACTTTTCATAAGATATGAAGAAAATTGTAACGTTATTAAGTACCGTCCACTGGCTAAAATGAATTTTAGCTAAGATTAACCAGCATAGAAGATTCGCACTTCCTAATGCATCGTTATGTGTCGCGACAGTTTAAGGGAATGTAAAGGGGTAAAAATTAATCGAAATCAAGAATGCTTAGTGTGTCTTCCTTTATGAATTATTAAATTGAACAGATAAGTACCTACGACGTAATAATATTGTAAAGGTGGATAGAGTTTTCAGTTTTCCCAATATACTTCAACTTTCTCTCGAATATCGAATGCGATAAGAAGCGGTTGGTTTTTCTTCTTATTGATTAATTCTATCGATTAAATGCTATTGATCAAATTTACGAACTTATTTATTTTGCACTTTTCACTTTAAAATTTCATAATGGTCTCATATATAAAATTATAAGGAAGTTTGCGTTCTAGAACATTTAAATGATTCTATCATATAATATATTTGCATTAATTTGCCTTCAGTCTGAATTTTCTTCGGTCAAATTTCTTCTCTTAACTTTGAATTTTTCTGATTGTTGCGTTGATGGAAATTTGTGTTGTGTTTTTTTGCTCGAAAAAAACTTCCTCATCCTTAGTTTTTCATTTGGTTCAAAGAACTGAATAATTGTAGATAAGATATCTAAGAGATAGGAATCTACGCGGCAAAGAAGTTTTTTTGAGTTTAGTGAACTGAAGTTTCCTAAAGTAAAAGTTAGCAATACCCCAGGAGTTTGATTAAATCCCTAGGAGCTAAATTATATAAACTCCAGGAGCTATAAGTAGGAGTTATATCCAATAACCTTAGGACTTGGGAAATACCAAAAAGACCCCAGGGTTACATTTCTGAGTAACACCCCAGGACTTGGAGAAGGATACTGGTAGCAGAAGAAGAACATTTCCAAAATCAAAGACAAAGACAGGTTTTCCTAACCAGTTTAGATCAGTATACTGATGTCTTGAGCTCATATTTTTTTCATTCAATATTTTTATTTTCCTTAATTTTCCTAGTATAAAGTAGACAGTATTCACCCTACCTTCATAAATTAAGTATTTCGTTTTTTACACAAATCATAAAAAAGTGTGATCTTTGAATCAGTATTGTTTCAATACAGATATTAGTAAACGTTAACTTGTGTTTCATTGTCTTTGCTAAAGATAAATCAGACTAAAATTGTATATTGACTAGCCAGTGCAAAATGTATATCTTAATGTAGGGAAGCTAGTTACAAAATCGTGAAAGTAATAACTTTCCTCAAATTTTTCTTCAATCAAGTGAAAAGCACAGCTAACTCTCATAACTCGATCACTTTGTATTTTCCATCAATTTTTTTCTTTTTTACATACATATTCTCAACCCCCTAATTTGAGTTGAAGCGGCAGAAATGTAAATGTAAGTTGTAAACACCGGTAAAAAAACAAAAAGTTATTTGTACATAATAATTGCAGCATTGAAAGAAATAAATTGTCTATTGAGAGAACTATTTAATCGAATGGGATGAGTCGTTTGATGGTAACAAATTATAATTTCATTGTTAACAGATAATTACAAAATATATTTTGTCAGTTTCAAATGAAATCCAAATAAAATGTTTTTATTTCGATGAAGCTTATTCTGAAAAAAAATTAATTTGAATGATTTCTTCTTGATATAATATATCTGAAACATTTTGAAATTCACCTTTTTTCAGTGAGAATTTTTCTTTTTCTTCGAAATACTCATCACACACGAAATGTTCTTTGAACAATCTCATACTGCTTTTTAAAATACTATTTTTCCTGGTGTTAAATTATAGAACTGAACCAATCTGAACTATGACTGAATATACTTCGATGTCACAGTTTCAATGATTAACAATGTAAAATAGAATATCTATTGAATACAACAATCTTTTCAGAATAAAAAAGACATTTCAAATTCCATCAAGTGAAACTCGAAGTTTAAAAAACAACCAAATTATAATAAATTTTGCTCAGACTAATAACTTCGAATGTGAATTGAAGAATTTCTAGGATACAAGCCCGTGTTTCAACTTTATGTTTGTTTAACCTAGCAGGAGTTCCCCGTAAAGCTTTCTCATTAATTGGGTTATAGACATAAATGTCTGAAGCAAATAGAACAATTGCACAAACGGCATGTCTTAATGGCGCAAAGTTCCCATTGTTAACTGGCGAATAGCTCATTTGAATTGCGAAATTCTCTCTGTCTCAATAAACCTTGGAAATTCACCAAGAATTACTGAAAAGCAGAAACCACTATACTAAACAATTCCATATTTTCATAAAATTGATGTAAAATGAGAATAAATTTCCTGATTCCAAATTTGAAAAATTCATGACAATAGAAACTTTTTGTGATTACGTTGTATGTTTCTTGATGACTATATTTATTTCAGATGGTAAGCATATTTTGAGCATCATTTCCATAGTATTGAATTTCTCTACAGAAGAGCCTGATCTAGGTAGCGTTATCAAGAATATATTTTTGGAAAATTTACCATTGATTTATTGGAGTAATTTGAATCGGCGGTTGAGAAATTTCAACTGCTAAAAATACGATGGAAAATTGTTGTTTGTTTACAAATTCAAAAAAGGTGCTTACACATTTCCTGTATGTATATATATATATATATATATATATATATATATATATATATATATATATATATATATATATATAAATATATATATATATATATATATATATATATATACATACAGGAAATGTGGAAGCACCTTTTTTGATTTTATACACCATTCAAAGGACTGTCTGAGAGTTTCAACAACACATTTTTCCAATCCGTTTGAGTACCTGCTTAGTTTAATAGAAATATATTGTTAAAAAACTTTAGTCATTACCTATTTGAAGAAGCTCTTGTAGAGGCCATAGTTGCGTCACTATGTTATGAAATTTAATTTAAATCATTAATTTAAAGGCCGATAATGGTGGAAATTTATATTCATAATGATACATATTGATATAAATATATGTTGAAAATGCATGAGGCGTTTTTGGAAGTTGTACTTCTTCGTCAATTGCTGACTAAACACTGGTATAGTTCTACAGATACAAGTGTTACCTAGAGGCCTCGGTAGACCAGCGGTAAGGTATACCGCTTGTAAGCCGAGGATGTGGGTTCGAGTCCCACCTTGCTCTTGGGTGTTGTGTATGTCAGGAATTTAGTGGTTCTATTTATAAAGATAAATTGTTGGGTAATGTACTTCGTTTACAAGCCCATTGGCCGTTCGGAACCGGCGTTAAACTGTAGGTCCCTCGAGATAAAAAAAAAAGTGTTACCTAATGTACAATCGAAATTATTGAAGAGATTATGTGGAATATTCTGGGAACTTAAACCAAACCGAACCACGACCAGGTACAGCAATGTTGAAGAAGTGCCTACTTTTGAGTTCTACATGACCATTAAGGAGAAGAACAAAATATTTGAATTTATTGATTTGTAAATATTCTAGAAAATAATTCTAAACTTAAACTTCTTTAAAGTTCTGAAATTCTGCCAATGTCAAATTTATCACAACTGCAACAATAAATATTATATACTCGGGACATTTTATTTTTTTGAATTTTATATTCATTATTCCTAATATATTTCCCAATATTATTACCGGTCCGATTAGATATATTGATATCATTTCGGGAAAAAAAGTGACCCAAGTTTTGTGTCAGGGCTTCCAATATAATTTGAAACGCTATATTTAGATAAACTCGGGAAATAGCTTGTTTGGACTACTTTTTCTATTATATATATATATATATATATATATATATATATATATATATATATATATATATATATCTATATATATATTATATATATATATATATATATATTTTTTATATATATATATTATATATATATATATATATATATATATATATATATATATATATATATATATATAATTATATACATATTATATATATATATATATATAATATGTATATAATTATATATAAATATATATATATATATATATATATATATATATATATTTATATATATATATATATATATATATATATATATATATATATATATATATATATATATATATATATATATATATAAATATAGATATATAGAGATATATATATATATATATATATATATATAATAGAAAAAGTAGTCCAAACAAGCTATTTCCCGAGTTTATCTAAATATAGCGTTTCAAATTATATTTGAAGCCCTGACTTGGGTCACTTTTTTCCCGAAATGATATCAATATACCGGTAATAATATTGGGAAATATATTAGGAATAATGAATATAAAATTCAAAAAAATAAAATGTCCCGAGTATATAATTATTGTTGCAGTTGTGATAAATTTGACATTGGCAGAATTTCAGAACTTTAAAGAAGTTTAAGTTTAGAATTATTTTCTAGAATATTTACAAATCAATAAATTTATATATATATATATATATATATATATATATATATATATATATTTTATATATATATATATATATATATATATATATATATATATATATATATATATATATATATTATATTATATTTTATATATATATATATATATATATATATATATATATATATATATATATATATAATATATATATATATTATATATATATATATATATATATATATATATATATATATATATATATATTATTAGCATATTTGCTATTATATCTGGTTTATAATTATCATTCATTTGCTTCATAGGGCCTTTCTCTGTATTTTCGTTTCGTTCCTCATACTTTACTTTCAAGTAACTGCCCCCAATATTTAATTACTATTTAATTGCAATATCAGAATAAATTTAGTCTTATGGAAATTTCCTTCTCACCGCTATGATAAATGGTACCTTTATCGAACTCTTTCATCTCACATCGTACTCCTGTCTTCGAAACGTGTTCAATTTGTGCATCGATGCAATATACTTATATCAAACCTATCATTCACACCCCCAATTTTGAAATTTATTCAAATTTCTAAATCAACATCAGATATGAATATTAAAACAAGATACTGAAGGGTTGGGCACCCCGTCCAGAAAACGACGCTCGCGGGACTCAACTTCTGATTTGCTTCAATGATTTAAGTATCTCGGACGAGAGCCAATCTGCATTTATGAATAAGAAAGTAGTTCTGGTGCAACAACAATATTCAAAACTGGCGATTACCAGATGAAGTTCATTTATTGCAATAAACGAATGATAAAGGAACTCTATTGTATAAAACTATAAATAATGATTGCATGTTTTAAAGTTCACTCCGCCATTACTCATTTTTCTCCGAAAAGAATAGACTATTGCACTATATCAAGAATCAGCAAGGACATGCGGATGTGGTTTTTAAATCCTCCTGATATACTTAAAGTATATCAATATGATTTGCCTCTATTTGCCTAATTTAATATTTATTTATGTATATTTTGATTTGATTTGATGTGACTCTTTTAACTTATCTCAGGGAAGGTTCTCTTTTTCAAAATTGACTCTAGTTATTTTATTATTTTTTGACTTTTCTAATTGAAAACTTCAATAAATTCAAGTATTTAAAATTTTAACAAAATTTATTAACACTATTTACCAACATACAAATTTAATTCAAATACTAACAACAAAAACTATTCAACACAATTCTTATTATGGCACCTTTTAATAATTTTTTATTTATCCTCCGTTAATTATTATATTTGCGAATAATTTTAATAGTCAAATTGGCCAATATAATTTTTTTTTTAAACTCACGATTGTTGAATTCTCTTATGGTTGTTCTGTTTTCTATACGGGTCCAATAACTTTTTCTTCTTCTTTACTCTGCCTTCTATCCTCGTTCTGCAACTCTTTGATATTCCTTTTTAGCCTCACTAAATTTTCTGTTGTGAATTTAATACACAACAAATTTTCACAATTTTGCCACTTAAATCATCATTTTCTTCACAAATAGGTATTATTTACTTCCATATATCACTTATATCGATGATTTATTAAAATTTCATAATTTTCAGCTTCGATTATACTTATTATTTTCTTCTATAACAATATGGAGGAATTAAAACAATTGAATGAGATATCAACCAACAATGATTCTTCGTCGAAGACAATTAAGGAACTGCTCTCAGGAAGTGTGCTTAACCCTTTTATATAAACTTTGTTATCTTCAAAAATAAAATTGCCTTAGTAGAACATTCTAGAAAATTTCGACTTCCTTTTATGAATTTAATAATAATTTAAATATTATAATGAGAGGTAATTTAAATATTGTTTATATCATTCAATTTAATTAAATATCAATAATAAGAGTTTCTTTCTGATAATTTAAAATTTTTCAAACTCAGTACTTCAACTTGATTATTTTAAAAACTTTAATGACATTTGTTTAATTTTTTAATAAATTTGGAATAAAAACATATATCTGTACTTATATAATTTAGTTAATCTCAACTACATAACATTCTGATCATTTTGTACTAAAAATTTCAATATTCTATCCATTAATTAAGTTATTATTTATTCTTGCAAAATTTGACATTCCTATCTATATAATTTTATATTCTAACTTGAAATTCTCCTTTTTATATTATTCTGAAGCAATTTTCTATTTGAAACAATTAATTAAATTCTTCTTATACCTTTATATATGTTTATCTATCTTCAATATCTTGAAATTAAATTATTATGTGATATTCGAATTTAGTGGTTCCTACGATATATAGGATTTCCAGAATTATATGTATTCTACATAAATTAAGTTTATTATCTTGAAATTATCTATTCTTGTTAATCGTTTAAAAGTTCTATTACTTGTATTTTCTTATATATTTGATATTTAATGAATTTCTATTGAAATACTTGATATCTCTTTCCAACGATTACTGACATTTTATGTTTTTGACATTCTATTAGAATTTCTAATATGTTATTGATTTTAAAAGTTGATCTTGAACATTTATAATTAATACAATTACATTAATCTTCTTTGTAAACCAGTTTTACATATATAAATTCACATTACTTGAAATTTCAATAACATCTTTACATTAATTAAAAACTTTCATACTTATTACTTTTTGTATGTTCAAATCTTATATCATCGATTAGGTATACATGTTTATTTATAATCATCTATCATTTTCTAACATCTGTTTAAGTTTATTGAATTTTTTCCTTTTCTTGATCAATTCTCTTTCATATTATACCTTATACTTCTATATTAATATTGCCAATAAAGAAACCATATCAATATATATATATATATATATATTTATATTTATATATATATATATATATATATATATATATATATATATATATATATATATTATATTTATATAAATATATATCTATAATATATATATATATATATATATATATATATATATATATATATATATATATATATATATTTATATATTTGAACTCTAAAATCCGTGGATAATTAGGGAAGTGCCTTCTTGGTGGTATAAACCTTAGTAGCAGTCTTTTTCATGTAGGGGCTTTTTGTTTTTTCGTAGTTTTTGAGGATATTTGGAACTCAACAGCTTCCGCAAATTGAGATACAGGGTTGAAATTTGGTAAATCGATTGAAATGATTTTGAGGTACCATCTTTCATTGGTTTTAATATTTCTTGAACATTTGCCATTCAAACATATTTATTTAATTTATTTTTGTACGCTCGATGCACTTCGTGGCGACTCATTTCTGTTTATAAATCGCATCGAGACCTAGCTCGGACTAAATACATAATGATCGTCGTAGTAGGGCTAACCAGTATGATTTTCTCTATTTAATTCTCTCTGCACATTTCTTTTATCTGAAGGAACAATACGACATTACTGGCGAAACTCACTTGTTTTAGTCGTTCCCCGGAAATAATAGACTACTGCCGCGTATCGAAAGGCAACAGGGTTGGTTTTTTAATCCATTTTAGACATTCTAGAACACGTTTTTTGAAATTTTGTTGTTGTCTAATGTATATATATATATATATATATATATATATATATATATATATACATATATATATATATATATATATAATATTATATATATATATATATATATATATATATATATATACATATATATATATTAGTATATATATATATATATACTATATTATATATAATATATATATATATATATATATATATATATATATATATAAATATATATATACACACACATATATATATATATATATATATATATATATATATATATATATATATATATATATATATATATATATATTTATATATATATATATATATATATATATATATATATATATATATATACATATATAGATATATGCGAATATAAATTTTTTCTGGTATATATTGGCATCTCCAGCAGGTCTCATCGAACCAAATGGGCTCAAATTTGGTATCTGGGATTGCTTTCGAGGCAGAACGAAACTTCCAAGATTTGGGTGGAATTGTCTAACTGCAGCCATTTTTACGTAGATATAATTTTTTCGTTAACATACTTAGATATCCAGTGGCTTTTGTCAGGTGTTATTTTCTAGGCAGAACGAAACTATCAAAATGTTTGTGAATTTTTCCAAACTCCGCTATTCTTACATAGATATTTCTCGCTTTTTCGGGGGTTTTAAAAATTTTCTCACCTCCACAGCTTCTGGAAATTGAATGAAAGGATTGGAATTTGTGGTATTCAAATATTTTCCTCAACCACGCTGCATTTCGCTCAGACCACACCGCTTGATTGAATCGCATCTCGACCTATCGCTATCAGTTGGCGTTGCACTTCGGGTCCTCTAATTTGTTTTTGAATCGCATCTCAATCTGGTTCGCTTTCAGTACGAGATACTGTTCTCAAATATCTTTCGGAAATTCATACACTGCTTCGCTATGTATTGAAAAGTTTATATATTTCATAGATTTTTTGAGTCATATAGTCACACCATGAAAATAAAATATTACAAATTGTATTTGTTTCAATTATTTTATTTGATACTATTATCAGCAACTATTGCCTGACCATACCAACGTCTAAAAATTGAAGCGTTCCATATTCTTGGATCAATTCTACAATGAAATATATTCAACATTTTCCAACATATCATGAAATTATAAAATAGGACTTACTTAACTTTGCCCTCTGAACCAATTTTTTCTATTGTTGAACCCGTACTGAGCATTAATCTAGAATCTCATTTAATACTTTTTGGGTTGCATCAATGTTTCAAGAGAAATATGTTTTCATCGTGACTGTCTACCCTGTGCCCCCCAGCGACGAACGGCCCACGTGGGACGCTGCCTCGAATTCAACTGCTGCGATCTGGAGCCACGCCAATCTGCATTTATGAATAAAGAACGGGGTGAATGAGAGATGAAATAGATCGGGTGCACTGCACTTTTAGTGGTTTTAAATTCGTTCCGTTTGTTTTTGTATAGTGAAATTTGCATTTATGTCTGAAAAATGTAAGCGTTGCCTTGTGTGTAGCTTTATTTATATTATGAAAATTGCGATTTTTATTGTTGATCTTATACATCCCAAAGTATCTTAGCGATATTACCATAAAACTTCTAGATGCTATATTCAATATGAAGGAATAAATAATCTTTTGAATATTTGAAAATAAAACATATTTATATAAACATAAATACTTCAAATCATTCAAAAATATTGAAGATATTCAGTTTTAAGTGGTGCAAGTTATTGTTGAAATAATTTGAAGAGATAATGGAGGCATAAATACTTGGCCTCTGTATGTAAGAAAATATGAAAAATATTATTTTTTGATCCAAGAGTTTTGTAGTAAAATGAATGGATTTCATTGAAAAGCACAATTGTCCAATTTCTCGATAATTACGATTATTAAGATAAAATATTAATTGCGAAATCGAATTAATGAAGAATGAAGTAGTGTGTTTGATATCCAGTATTTGATTTAAATGCTGGTACAGAATTTTTACATTATCATCCCTAGATATCAGGAAACTATTTGTTGTGACAATATTTTCGACTTTGAAAACTTTATTCTCATTTTAACATACTAATTACAGCTAGTATAATATATATATATATATATATATATATATATATATATATATATATATATATATATATAATATATATATATATATATATATATATATATATATATATGTATATATATATATATATATATATATATAATGTATTTAAAAAATGTATATAATGTATGTGAAATATATATTAAAATATTTGTGTTCTAATTCTTCAGTAAATTTTTTAAAATTCTTTCATTTGATTAAATTATAGGTCTGAATTATCTTTTCGTAGTTTTTTCAATTATTATACACACAGTCTCTTTGTTTAAACATGTTTTATGGATTTCTGTCTGAAAAAAAAAGAATCTTGTTGAATTGCTTGAGTGAAATATATCACTAACAAATGAATTTAACGATAAACTGGAAAATTAATGGCCCATCTGGTGAATTATTCAGATGTACAAACTCGTAAATATTTTTCATCTCGTGTAATATTATCGAAAACTGAAAAGTTCGTGCCTTCTCAGTCGATTATACAATAGTCGTAAATTTTCAAGGTTGCATTCTGCAGACCAGAATGCCTTTCGAAAAGACAATTTCCAGGAAATTGCGATAATAATGGTCTACAACATACTCGAGCATAGATGCATTAAAGTTTACAGTTCTATTCGCGAATACGCCGTAGATAATCTAGAGTATTCCGAAATTATTCTGCCACTACCATAAATAACCAACTTCTCTGTAACAGCAACCTCTTTCAACTATCAGGTCACGTTGCAACTTATCGTGAATTGAGTTCAACAAAGAAACAATTTCTGCATTCTTAGATGTTCTGTCATTAGATTTCATCTAGACTAACTTTCTGAATTAGGTATATAACATTGATGTATGGCAATGTGATATTGGATAACTCCAGTTGCGAAATATATGAAAAATTAATCCATACAACAGAACACTATTTTCAACATTGATTAAGAAACTAATGTTTGTTTTTATTTGCTGCTGTGCGATGACTTGCGTTTAACATTTTCGAATCATACTTTTATCCAATTTTTCATCAGGGAAAGACGTTTTAGTATTGATGAAACTGTTTTCATTCATACACAGATCAATGAGATAGAGTCTGCTTATTTTTGAAGATTGGACCTAAAAATATATAACAATTGTATGAACCTAATAAATAAAACATGATTTCCATACAAAGCACTGTGAAAAACATTTTTATAAAACAGTAATAAAAATAGTTAACAGATGAAGGAGTGTAGACATTCGAATTGATCATCGAAATACTTTGGGAATGCAATTTCCACAAACTAAAATATGTAAAATCGACTATTACGTCTAATGATGCCGCCGAGACGAGAGATTCTCGTCTCTCGTCTTGTCTCGTCTCGTCTCGTCTCGTCTCGACGAGACGAGACGAGACGAGAGAGATATTTTCTCTCGAAACAAATTTCGAGTCGAGACGAGAGAAAGCCCCTCTCTCGTCGAGAATTTCTCGTTTCTCTCGATCTCTCGAGCAAACATTTCTTACAATTTTACAAATTAAACAGTTAAGCCGTTATTTATGTCATGTTTCCTATAGTTTTTATCAAAGTATACAAAAATCGTGATAAATATTTAGATAGGTATATCTCTCGTAATATCCTTTGAAAATAAGCAGTGTAAATTGTAATTAGTTTTTACGTTATCCATTTCAAATTAATAGAACCGGCCCAGCTACACTACTAGCGGGTAGTTGTATATAGTAATAATATATACAAGGTGTGACTAAGTTTGCACTATTGCTATCTTCGATTGCCAAACTGACAGCCGTATTCACCATCGGCTGCTAACTTTTTAGCAGGCCGCGAAATGCGTAAAGGTGACTACACATATACCTGTCTACTTGACAAGTATGCTTTTTCAAGCTTTTTGTACAATATTATAAATGAAGGTGTGTATGGTAAAACTTGCAAAGACTTTTGCTGTATTTTACTATACACACATTCATGTATAATTGTACAAAAAGCTTGTGTCAGCATACTTGTCAAGTAGACAGCTGTGCGTAGCCGCCTTTACGCACTCAACAGAGCCTATTAAAAAGTTAACGGCAGATGTTGAATACGGCTATAAAACAAATAGTTTTTTCTGCTGACTGGTAAAGCAGAAAAATTATTAAACATTGCATTTTTGAGTAAATAAAAAAAAATACCGTATATATATATATATATATATATATATATATATATATACCTCCTTCAGGAGGACCTCAACTCAATTAGTCGGTGGTGTGAGGATTGGCTGTTGCCTCTTAACGTCGACAAATGCGTCGTACTTCATCAGGGAAAGAACAATCCACTCCACACCTACACAATAAACGATCAATCGTTGCGCGTGGTGTCCTCGCATGTGGACTTGGGAGTGACTGTTAACACTGACCTAACTTGGTCCGAACACATAATATCCATATGCAAGCGCGCCAACACGCTGATCTACCTCATTCGCAGAACGTTCTCCCACCTGTCGTATTCAGGTTCCATAAAACTCTATAAGACCTACGTTCGTCCAATTTTGGAGTACGCAGGTCCGGTGTGGTGTCCGGTTTTGGTGCGTGATGGGAGCCTCTTGGAGAGTGTTCAGCGTCGAGCCACGCGTCTGACTTTTGGTGAAGTGCGTCCAGCCTATCCCGAAAGACTGAGGATGGCACAACTGCTGGCTTTTGACCAACGTCGACTCCGTGGGGACCTCATCATATCTTTCCGTATAGCCAAGTTTAATTATGCTAATCTGAGGGAACTTTTTATCTTCAACAATGATTCGCGGTTAAGAGGTCACACTCTTAAATTAAAAAAGGAGAAATTTGCCACAAGACAGAGACAATATTTTCTGGCGAACCGTGTTTTCGAGGCGTGGAACGGCCTGCCCGGCGATGTTGTGAATTCTGAGTCGGTGAATAGTTTTAAAAACAAAATAGACATTTGCTTATTCGGTTAATTGTTTCTGTGCTTATATTAGTTGTTTATAGTTTCTTTCTGCATGCATTGTATCAATTTTCTAATTTCTTTAGTTTTTAGGCTTACATGGGACTCTGTCCCCAGCCTTCATTTATGTTTAATAATAATAATAATAATTATTATACATTTGGATTTACGTCGATTTCAAGACATAAAGGTCTACATGACTTGTTTTGGTTAAATAGTTTTTGAGATATTTACCTCAGCTTAAAAAATTACACATTTGCATCTTTGACGACCCGAATAATTTAAGGGTGAGTTCGGGTTGACGCTCGGAGCACTCGGAGCGAGCACTGTTTTCGCTTTTCTGTTATTATTGGAGCTCCAAAAACACTCTAGTGTTTTGGTTTGGCACAGTTTAATAACTCCGATCGAACTTCATATACTCCGAGGTCCAAAAATACCAGAAAAACGAAAATAGTGCGCTCTCCGAGTGCTCCGAGCCTCAACCCGAACTCACCCTAACACTGAGGAAAACTGTTTTGACTTTCTTAGCTTTTGAATAGCTTTTTGATAATATTAATTTTACGTCTGTTAAAAAATAAATAAAGAGGGCACACTCGAGTTTCATCAGATTCCGCGGAAAACCAAAAGCCCATGTATTCCATTTATTAAAAAAGTTAGTGACAAATTTTTGAGAAAAAAGTAGGTACCTACCTATTTCTATGAAATAATACCTGTTAAGAATTGGGATAAAAAGTGTTTTTTCTAACTTAGCTCGTTTGGGTTCTAGAGCATGTAAAGATGCAAATAAATATGTAATATTTTAGCTTCAAAAAATATTGAACCAAAATATGTCATATGTAATATATAAAAAAGTATACTTCTTTCAGTGATCGTTGATAGTGACTTCACATTCTCCGTCATTTACTATCTAGCATGGTGTTTACATTAGGTTAGAAAAAGGACTAGTCCTGACGTCACTGAAATAATTATATATAAGTATATATTCTTAAATGATTAATACACAAATTTTTTCCATTTCATTGTTTTATTATATTATTTGGGTACTTACTTTTAATAATTTCATTTACTTTTGTAACTATGTTACAATATACCAAAGTACAATAAATTCTAGTAATTATTAAAAATAATATTTTTTTCACTATTAACTTTAAATATCCATTATTGACCGTTTAACTGTTTAACGTTAAAAGTTACATTTTTCACCCGCATACAAGAAAGAAAAATGGCACTTTTTCTTCCTCCTCCGTTAGGGAAGAAAAGTCTCCCTTTACCTCAATACACATTTTTCGCTTTTATTATAAAATTCATTTTTCCTCTCTCTAGTGTCCAGGCATTAGATAATATGAGTTATTTATTATCTCCAATTAATTATTATAATTATGTATGTTTACTTGCTTTAGATGTTATAGTTTGCCAGGTTTTTTGAATATTGTTGTGAAATACAAGGATAAATCGGAATAAAACTAAATTTTATCGTATAGATATTTTTTTAAAGTTGGAATGGTAGAAAATTATATACATTCCTCAGGAGAAAAGTTCATTTCAGTGTCGTACCCATAAAAAAGGTTTGGAGGGAGCAAGCCCTAATAAAATACATAGGGATTTAATAATTTTTTTTAAGGGTCGAGACGAGACGAGACGAGACGAGACGAGAGAGAGGTTCTCTCGAGCGAGAGAAACGGACTCTCGTCTAGACGAGAGTCACATTTTCTCTCGTCTAACGAGACGAGACGAGAGAGAGCCTTTTCTCGTCTCGTGTCGTCGAGAGGCAACACTAATCACGTCATAAATTGATGAATTGAAAATTCAGCGCACATTCTCAAGATTTCTGGAGAATGTATTGAAGATATACTGTTGTATTCCTACAAATATATAGAAATAGTAATGTGAAAAAATATATCGAATAGTGCTGAATTTAGAAAACAGGTTTTGCTGTAGCTAAATGAAAAAGTGTGTAATTAATCACATACTTACGACAAATATCTGAAACCTGCAAATCTAATTAACGAACAGGACTAAAGAGCTTCATTCGTTCATATTAGTACCTATGCTTTCCGCATTTAAGTCTGATATCTATGCCTATAAATGAGTCAAATGGACGAAAACTATATCCTTCACTTTATGTATAATTACACATTGTTAGCGCTCATGAATAAAATATACAATTTTATGGAAATACTTTAAAGCTAGTTAATCTGTGTTCATAATATATAAATATATTCATTTAAACTTTTCGAAGACATTCTAAAAATGTCATGAATCCAGCTGAGTTAAAGCTAGTTAATCTGTGTTTATAATATATAAATATATTTATTCAAACTTTTAGAAGACATTCTAAAAATGCCATGAATCAGACTGAGTGTTAACAGATTGTAAATCCATTAAGAAATCATTTCATTTATTTTAGAGTAAAATAAACGTAAACTTTTCCGTTTAATCGAAAGAAAACTTTCGATTATTTTATATATATCACAAAGTCAATCAACATTCACATGAATCCAAATGAGCAAATATTGATTTCAAATTGTTTTTCAGTTTTTCCCTAGTTAATTTAGACCTTTATATTAATGATATTTTTGGCTGAAAACTAAACAAAATGCGACTTTTTTTTTTTTTTTTTTTTTCCGAGGTGAAAACTTCAAAAGCGATACCGGTTGCGAACCCGGCCTGTGTGGGATTCAATAATTGATATATATATATATATATATATATATATATATATATATATATATATATATATATATATATATATATATATATATATAAAATATATATCAACATTGCCTACCCACTAAAAACACCTCTGTTCTTTCGGTTTCCGGGCATTAGCCTACTAAACCTCTAGTCTCACACTTAGATTAGGACTCTCGTGCTGCGGTCAGCACTAGAACCTGTTCCCTTCCTTGTGTCTATATTTCAAGACCCAAGTGTATATCTCTCTGCGTCGCGTCGCATTAATTTTGAAATCGAGTAAACATACCTGACGACTGCCCGTGGCATTCTCTGTCGACTGGAAGTATGTTCGCTTCATCCCAGGTTGGTTCGATCTTGATCAATGCTCATCACTCCGACCTCGAGATCCAACATCCATTTTCACACTCGTCGTCTGCAACGGCAATTACTCCGACATCGAGATCCAATATCCATCTTCACTCTCGTCGTCTGAAACGAGCATCATTCGTGCTCATCACTCCGACCTCGAGATCCAACTTCCATTTTCACACTCGTCGTCTGCAACGGCAATTACTCCGACATCGAGATCCAATATCCATCTTCACTCTCGTCGTCTGCAACGAGCATCATTCGTCTTCGAACCTGACGATCCGCTTCCATCCCACCGTGCCGTCCTCTGTTGGGCGCTTCTCCTTACTAGCGAACCGATGAAGAACGTGTCTGATGGACAATCTCTCAGCCCATCTAGGTCCTTCTTCACTCCTCGTCGTCTTCAGTTTCAGTCGCTTGCCGTCGAATTCACCGCTTTCCCAGGGCGATGCTGCTTCCTCGGTGGTCAGGTCTCGGCGTGGTATGCGTCAGCAGTAGATCCCGCCACTAAAATCGTGCTTTTATCTCATTTTTGCTAACCCCCTCCCCCTTGGTCTGACTACAGGAACTGAAGAGTTAAAGAAAGCTTGAATACCTGCAAAACCACATGATATTTTCAAATGAAAATAAAGGCGTTGAGTAAAAACATTCGAAACCACTGATTAGCACTTTTTAAAGATCAACCACATAGTACACATTTTCAGCATGTGGAGATGCGCATTCCCCAAATATCCTAAAAAACGCTTGAAATGACAAAATAAAGATTGAAATGTTGAAAAATATTGATGCGCACTTTCATATCATCAACTCAATACATATACCAAATTTCAACTTTATCAACTCAATTTTAAGAAGTTAATTATAAAACATCATAAAACTACAAATTTGTACGTATATTATGCTGGTTTTAGGAAAGTGTCCTTCGATACTTTCAACTATTCTTCTTTACCGCACTCATTCCAATGTAGATATATCATTTTTCGTTATTTTCAAGGATCTGCTCACCTCCATAGCTCCTCCAGATTGAGCTAGAGGGTTTAAGTTCCGTACGCGAATGAAGTTGATATTAGGCAAGTACCCTTTGGTGGTATCACCTATCTTCCATGTCTATTTTACAGTAGGGATTTCATGCTTCATGTTTTATTAATTTTTGAGGTGTATTTCACTACAGAATCTATCCAGAAATAAATAAACAGAATTTATATCAGAATATTAGAATCTAAAATCAGAACTTCAAATGATCTAAATCCTCAAATATCGGTATTGTTTAATTCCAATCATCGATTTGGTTGGAGTAGCAATTTCATACTAATATGATATTGACTTCATCGATTGATGTTTCTGACTAATTTAGTTACTTCACAGAAATCGCGTTTATCCTGCCGGGGTATGTTCACCCAAAACTCTCCGTAGTTTGCCGTACCGAAAGAACACGAAAGGTGAACGGCAATCTGGCCGCTCTCGGTCATCAATCACCCTCTCAGATCGCTCCGATTCTCGCCTCGTTTCGGAGAGAAACGGCATTAATCTGTTCGACATCGATTCGAAGGCGAGATTAATTAATTATATCAGTCGATTAGACCGAAAAAATTCTACGAGCGCCTTACCGGATTGATGATCGCGTTTGTCTGAAGCTTCCTACGAAATACTTTGGCGATTAGGGAAATAAATCTTATTCGAATGATGGTTATTATCGCGTGGAAATTTCCAATAATTTATATAAATAACAGAGGAATCTTATTTTCATTCGAGAAAACAATATATATATATATATATATATATATATATATATATATATATATATATATATATATATATATATATATATATATATATATATATATATATATATATATGTAAAACTTGGTTCACGGAATGAACCGCGTAAAAGATTTGAAAAATCTCGACGTTTCGGCTCCTTTTGCGAAGCCATCTTCAGGAGAATTAGAAGGGAAATAATTCAGACTCGTGGCCTCAATCTGCCTACTCCACGAATCGAATTTAGGAGGAATCGGAAACAATACGATTGCGTGGTCTCAACCTGCCTACTCCACTAACCGTATTGCTTCCTGTCAACTCTGAAGTCTCAATCTGCCTACTCTTCAGAGTCAACAGAGTAGGCAGATTGAGACTTCAGAGTTGACAGGAAGCAATACGGTTAGTGGAGTAGGCAGGTTGAGACCACGCAATCGTATTGTTTCCGATTCCTCCTAAATTCGATTCGTGGAGTAGGCAGATTGAGGCCACGAGTCTGAATTATTTCCCTTCTAATTCTCCTGAAGATGGCTTCGCAAAAGGAGCCGAAACGTCGAGATTTTTCAAATCTTTTACGCGGTTCATTCCGTGAACCAAGGTTTACAAATACTTCCGACCGCGGAAATCTTTCTGAACATATATATATATATATATATATATATATATATATATATATATATATATATATATATATATATATATATATATATATATATATATATATAATGAAGTGAACTAGGACATTTATTTAAAACTAATCAAACAAACCTCCTAGCGGAGCTGGTTATACGAGTTCACGAAACATCGAAATGCCTCCATATACCTTGGATGGTGTATGTTAGAAACATTAGGTTGTCTATCATAATCAATGGAAATGATAGACAGTCTGTTTCGCCCTTATTTGGGGCTCATCAGTATCATCCATCCATCGAAAGTGATAACCAACCAAATATTTCTAACGGCGTTATATTTTCCTATGACACAGCGCCACCAGTCGGAAACAAATGAACCACATCTTACAGAAGAATAGATGCTTAGCGAATATAGTAACCACCTTCGGGTGTCAGGACGTACGAGTTCTCGTTGCCGAAATGTTTTCTTCTATCTGTAACATGTGGTTCATTTGTTTCCGACTGGTGGCGCTGTGTCATATTTATATGCCATTTAGTCACTGGAAGGAAAATATAACGCCGTTAGAAATATTTGGTTGGTTATCACTTTCGATGGATGGATGATACTGATGAGCCACAAATAAGGGCGAAACAGACTGTCTATCATTTCCATTGATTGTGATAGACAACTTAATGTTTCTAACATACACCATCCAAGGTATATGGAGGCATTTCGATGTTTCGTGAACTCGTATAACCAGCTCCGCTAGGAGGGTTGTTTGATTCGTTTCAAATAAATGTCCTAGTTCACTTCATTTTATTGCCACGAACGTGTATCGATAACACGAAGAATTCTGTATATATATATATATATATATATATATATATATATATATATATATATATATATATAATTATAATCGCACGTAACTAGTAACTAAAGACGGCCACAGCCGTGATAACATTTTCTTTGAAAAAAAGATAAATAATACCCTATTCTTTGACTTTTCAAAATCAAAATAATTTGAACCTATTTCAAACATTACGTGGGTGAAGGTTTCTGTGGTTTCCCTTTCCATCTAATAATAACAGGTTTGAATGTTAATATTGGACTGAATAGCACGTAATAAATAACATAGAACAGCCTCAGCCAAAAAAATTTTGATGGAACATAGTAGTCTTTTGTAACTATTCAATTTTTTTCAAATTAATGAATGTCAAAGAAATTTAATCACTGAATTAAATAATAATAAGTCAAACATGTAGCTGTTAACTGACCAATATTCAGTGATTTCAGATCACTCTTCATGGTTTTGTTTAGTTTTTATATTCATCAGTAATTTCAATCTTTAGCCGTTTATCTGGTAGATTGATTTTCCAGAAAGAATTTACCAACTATTATTATATAACCGTGGTGAAATGAATATTATTTCGATAGTGTTTTTTTCTGACAGAAAATGAAGGTAGAATAGGCATAAATGAAATTTATATGAATAATCATCGATTCAGGATACACTTATATAAAATCTGAATGGATCAAGCTATTATGAAAAAATAATAAGTTATTTTAATAGAAATCAATACTTATAAGTAAAATGAAGCAATGTTTACTCATTCAATTGAATTGGCATTTACTTGGTGAGAGTTCATATTGCTAGGTACATTGAACGGATTAAGGAGAGGGGAAGGGTTAACTTCAATCTGGTCGTTAACTAGGTTTCCAGAATTTTTATATTTATTGATGTATAGGGATTCCCAACAGTTAGTTCGTGGAGACTATTTTCTAATTGAAATATTTTATAATCGTGATTAAAGGTATGGCTTTCTTGAATAATATGGCACGCATAATTAGAGTCAGTTTTCTACTCAATAAAGCTACGTTGGTGTTCGTGTATTAGAGTTGTGAGATTTCTAATGGTATGTCCTATATAGAATTTTTCACAATCGTTACAGTTGAGTCTATATACATCAGTATGTTCATCTCTGTGAATTTTTATTTGTTGTTCTTAATCAATTTTTCAATGCTATTGTTGCTTTTATATGAAAACTATTAAATACTGTACTTTTCTCGAATATGAATGGGTAAACTTCTGAAATTGCCCACCAAGCTAGTTAGTCGAGTATGTTAGGTACGCTGGCTAGTATTTGGGAGGTCTCGGGTTCAAACCCTGGGGCCGACTGGTCTGCCATGAGTTTTTTTCAGAGGTTTCCTCATGGTAATGTAAGTCACTGCTTACAAACTTACAAGGCGAATGCTGGGCCAGTATTAATCCTCTGAACCCTACCCACACTTCCTATGTTCCATAAATATCCCGTCTCACCTATCCTTAATGCACTTGTATATACAAGTGTATCCTCTGATCTGGCTGAAGGAGTTAATCCCAAACTCAAGCTGCCCATTTCCCTGATACATACTTCAGGGAGGAATGAAACACGTGTGTTTTCTTTTTCCTTTTTTTGAAATTGCCATTTTGTATTTCTTCCTCTGAATGAGACTGTCAATCATATTGGGTGAATAATCATTATTTACTACCATTTATTCAATTATATGCAATTCCTTTCGAAAATTAGCTTCGGACAATGGAATTTTGAAAAGCCTATGAATCATACTATGATAAGCGGCTAATTTATGTAAAATTGGGTGTAGAGATGTGTTATGAATTGTAATATCTGTAAGAGATTGTTTATGAAAAATTGAAATTTCGTATTGTTGCTTTTTCTTGTAATAGTTAAATCTAAGTAATCAATAGAATTATTCATTTCAATTTCTAGAGAAAATTTAATACGGGGGTGTATGGAATTAATATAAGTAATGAAATTATCCAATTGTCTATCTGTACCAGTATAGCAAATAATGACGTCATCAACGTATATATACCAATAAAGAAAGTATTTACTGTTGAATTGGTTCATAATAGTTTTCTCTAAAGTATTTATAAAGATTTCTGATAAGAAAGGGCTCAAGGGATTTCCCATGATCAAACCTTCCGTATTACTATAACACACGTTAAGCTGTTCAATGTACCTACCAATAACTCTGAATGAATTGTTTATTTTTATTTAGGAACCTCTCTGTTATGTTCAATTTTTCGTATAAATAGATTGTTTTGTAATAACATAATTTAGTACGAGATGAAGTCAATGTTATGACGAAACGCGTTTACTCAATAGATTTTTATTTCAACCTGTGAAAATATAGTTTCTTATTTCTTTATAAAGTCATGAATGTTTGCTCACTCGAAATTAAGATAACTTTGTATAAAATACGCAAACATCTACCTATGTAATACGTAGTTATGAAATTTGAAAAGTTACAAAAAGTGAAGGTGAAGTGATTGAAATATTAGCCAATTTTCAAATAATGGTGCTACCTCATCTTGAGTTGATACCAAGCATAAAAAACTAAAAAAAGCTTTTGTGTAATTTTTTTTTTTTTTAAAGAAGTGGGACATGTGCCCTCTCACACGCGCCCGACCTATGTACAATTTTGGCTTCGTCAACGTGGACATTTAGCCAGCAATTTACTATAATTAGGGGAACCACTTAAATCCGGACGCATACAAACACCCAGGAACACGGTGGGAATCGAACCCACCAACTCCGTCAACGAAGACGGCATAGCGTTACCTATACCGCTCAGCCACGAAGTCTCCATTGAAACCGAATAGATATTAATATAAATAAATATATATATATATATATATATATATATATATATATATATATATATATATATATATATATATATATATATACACAAAAAAACTGTAAAATATTTAAGTGCCCCAAAAAAATTCAGGACTTGTCAAGCAAAAATAGTCTGAAGCATGAGAGACACTGAATTAATTTGGAAACCATCAGCAACAGAGATATATGCTGAAAATCTGAAAACTCCTAGTGATATCAAGATCTCTTAGATTATAGGTTATAAGATCAGAAGGACACTTGTCGCCTGATAGAGACAATTCTATCTATGCTTAAGAACAAGGAAGCCAGATATAGTTTCACCAACATACAAAATTGATGAAACTCAGATACTATTAAAAAGATATAGAAAAATTAAGAAGACACAATGTTCAACTAATTGAATATACGGTGGCTTCGCAAGACAATTAAGAACAATAGTGCAGAGGTCATGAATTTATATAACGCAAATCTTGTAGAAGAATTAAATAAGAACAGAAAAAAACTAAAACAAAAGTGTGAGTGGTAGAAACTACTACCAACTACCTTTAGCACTAAGCTTCATAGACTTTGAGAAATCATTTGATTCGATATACTCCAAACAAGTTACCTGGTTTGATTATCAACATACAAATAGAGGCCAGGATGAATAATATTCGGTAGTACCTATCCTCGAATTACCTACTTGTATAGTAGTATGACAAGGAGACGCAATATCTCCAAAACTCTTTTCAATGACACTTGAACATATATTTCTATTACTGGACGAAAACAGCAAAGATCTGTGCGTAGATGGAGAATAGCTTATTAAATAAAATTATTTTGAGTGCTAGCATCCTAAAGAATGGCATCTAACTATAGTCATCAATATTATAGTCCTGAAAATGAATCTAGGTGAAACAAATGTCATGTATAGTGATGAACTGGTCGAAAAACAAGGCCTTATAGTCCAGTATTTGACGGTTTTCGGCTCAGAATTCTTTCGAACTGAACCGATTTTGATGAAAATTTGTGAGTAAGCGTATTTAACCCTCTTTTCCAAAAGATATATAGTGCCGATGTGTGCTTTTGCCCTGGGGGTGAATGCCACCCCTTTTTGAAGGGTAAAATTTAAAAAATAAAAGTATCCCCAGGAATAGAGGGGTTAATTTTAAGCAATAAATTTTCCATAAAGTTTTTTATATAAGGTAATATTTTTCGAGTTATCCACGATTGAAAATTTTGATTTTTCAATGAAAAATGCTTGTTTCAAAATGGTTTTTTAGACATTACTCAAAAACTTTTGGTTTTAACAAAAAAATGATCAGAATTATGATTGAAGCTTCTGGAAGAACGAATCGATTGGTTTTTGGAAAATTATTTTTGGAGCAATAGCAAGCGAGTTATAGCTTATTGAATATGGGTATTTGTTCGTTTAAAACCGAATTTCAACACTTTAACGTTAAATAACGGAAAAACCGTAAGTTTTTCAAGGAAAAACTTCAACAATTTTTTCAAAGTACTCGAAAAAACCCTTTCAAATGAGCTGTGAAAGAAGTCGTTTGCTTGAAAATTAACGGAGATATAATAAAAACAATTTACTTATCTCACTTTTTTGGAGAAAAAATCAGCGATTAAATCAGTGTATTAGCCACAAAAATTTAAATTAGCAGTTACAACTGTGCACATAACTTAAACTCGGTACTAGCAACAAGTTCTGTGAGTTTGGTCGGTTTAGAATATAAAAACATTTGCATTCAAATTTGACTTTATTTTTGAAATTTTTCAAAAAAATTTTCTTTTTTTCAAAATAACTCAAAAACTGCCAAAAAAAATGAAATAATGAAAAAATACGAAAATGCGGTTTTTTTTCGCTGAAATTTTTTTTATTTTTTTATTTTTTTTTTCTTCAAGCTGTAAAATCTTAAAATCGAAGGGCTCAAAAAATTTCATGCTCACATGTCTTGTAGCGCTAGAAATTACCTTTAAAATGCGATTTTGAGAGTTTAAATATCTTGAAAATTAAGGAAGTTATGCTTAAAAACCAATTGCGTTGCTTTTTTTAAATTTCGGAGCATATTAAATTATTACTCTCTACAAATTTTGGAGCATTCAAAAATCATTTTAAACATATAATTTGTATCTAAGAATGTACAAACATATATGACCCACACATATATACACATACACGTAACATATATAAGGAATTAAAATATATTGTACAGATGTAGAAGAAAAAACGGAGCTCGCCGGCGCGGCGCACACCTGCTAATGCATTTGTATAGGACTAGTTTTCTATATAATTTACGTATATACAATTTACGTGTCTTTGTATGCTCACACCACAGATCATCTAAACACTTACATCTATATTCTATGACGTAGTCAGTATATTTCTAAAATCTTTGAAGTAAACACGTAGTGCTCTGCTTTAAGTGTAAATCTCAAATATTTAGTGTTATATAACTATTTAATAAAGAAGTGAGTTATTATGTATGAAATGTATTAATAAAATATACTAGTAGGTATATTATGTACTTACATCTTTTATTTGAGTTATTTTTAAATTAAAGGGTGGTTTTAAGGTTTGAAAATTTGAAATGTTTTTCGAAATATATATAGAAATAACTCTTACATTCATAGTTTTTAAAATTTTTGTATAAAGGGGTTGTTTTCACCCCCTAAAAATAAAAAGCACACATCGGCACTATATAACTCTTGAAGAGGAGGTTAAAATACGCCTTCTCACAAATTTTCATCAAAATCGGTTCAGTCCGAAATAATTCTGAGGTAATACCGTATTTTTACCGTCAAATACTGGACTATTATAGTGAATAAAGCCAAATTGGAAGTATTAGAATGATCACAAATTTTGTTTTGTGCTTGCCAAAATTTATTAACGAATCAAACTGCTATGTATGGCTTCCTGGTAATCTCAGGCCTATTGAATATCCAAATTGATCATACTACAAGCACCTTTCTAAATATTTTCAAAATTACCGAACTACTCAACCAGCAGTTTAGAGAGAGGTTTCTCCTCTTTTACTAATTATTTGTAACCATCCTTCTATTTACACTTTCCACACAATTTGTCATCTATTCATTTCGTTATATCGTATACAATATAACGAAGGAATATATTTATTCATTTAATAAACGTGTTAGTTGTTTTTATAAAACATTGTTTTAATATAAATATACTTTTCCGAAATCAGTGAGGTAACTTGTGCTCTAAAACTTTGATACTCTTTCGAAGTAACTCATTTATGAATTAATTACAAAATATGTTTGGCCCTTATCGCTAGTAGTTCTATTGTTTTCATTTCAGTTGAGTAATTTTTTGTGTGTATTTGTATGTTATTGAGTGTAATGTTATAATAATTGATGAGATGATAACATCAAATTTCCAGAATCACTGAAAAAAAGGCGTTTATAAATTGCTTCAATAATTTTTTAAGATTCTGAAAACTTCTCTGCAATCCTGGTAGAACAAAAATAAACTATAAAATTTACTTCAAGGTAAAAAATCGAAATTTTTACTTCATCGAGGGAATTTCAATCCTCTTCGTCTTTAGAATCATGAAAGAGACTGATTGAGTGGAGTTGAATTATATTTTATGCAAGGCTTTTATGTCTTCAAGCATTACAGGCAGCGTCGATATTGATGGTGAGTAACCGGAATATTTATATGGAAAGTCGATAAGGTGTTCAATGTGCTGTGAAGATACACTCCAAATGTGACATATAAAATTGAAATAAACATATCTGACGCCAGCGTAGGATTCAGTTTAAGAAATTTTGAATTACCATTGACTTTCTATTGAAATAAGTTTTCTATCAATAGTCAAATTTATAGAGCAGCATACCTAAACTCAAAAATTCTTATCGCTTTATTTATAGTCTTCGACCTATTTTCGTTTCTGCAAGGTTGCAAGGTGAGTTTACTCAGCGGCATATAAAATGGTTTTCATTGCAATTAATAAAATCTTTGTTAATTCAACTTTGTTTGATATTCAGGTCTAGAGTTTACTCAGCGGCAAATAAAATGGTTATTATTAGAATTCATAAAATCTTGGTTCTTTGTTAATACAACCTTGTTCGATATTTAGATCTATTTTGTGTTTGACAAATACTTCAAATAAATCCTCAACCAAACATCAAATGGCCTATTCAGAAGAAAAGCTAATTTATTTCTACATTTGAGGAGGAAAGACCAAAAAGACAGAAATGACTTCAGAAGATACCAATTTATCAGAAACTGAAAGTTATTTACTAATCGATATTTGTATTTCTCAGTAGGTATCAAACATATCTTCACTGAAAAAAACGAGTAAGTAACAGAGCGTTCTCATTGAAGTCGTATTTAATCCTCTTTCTTTTTTTTCACGTACAAATTCTGTGGTATGGTGAAGTGAGCTAAACCTTAAAACTCATCAAAAACATGAAATCTCTACATTTAACTGGCAGCGGTCTTGGAAAAGAGTTCAAACCTTCAAAAATCATTCACTCATTTCACTTAATCTATGTAACAACTTTGAACCACCTAACTTAATCTGCGAAAGCTATCGTCGTGAGCATAAGCTCAAAAACCATAAGTAACCAAAAATCCCTGTATAAAAAAGATAGCCATGGAGAAAAGGAATTACACCACCAAAAAGTACTTCCTGAACATTACACTTACAAATCTTCAACCCTCAAAGTCTATTTGGAGGGGATTGGAGATGCAAAAATCTATTCGTTCGACTCTATACACCTTTTCAAAAGCTTTATAAGGTGTGATATGTGTTTTTCATAATTAATTTTCACATATTTTGCCCTCTGTAACATTTTCTAATCAATTTCCGGAGTGAAATTTCCATCTTTCTACAATATACTTACCTCCTTTTACCTCGATCCATCTCTGCCTCTGCTTTGTTAATCCCACACACATTTACGCTGAGCATGTTTCCGAGGAAACTGAATTGGGTACTCATTTATCTTCATTCATACTACATAATGGAAAAATCGGAGGAGGAAATAAAATGATGGAATAATTTCAGCAGATAGGTTTTCTGTATTTAAGTAAAGATGAATATAAACCTTCTATATACCTCGCATTCAAAAATATAGTGGGTTATGCAAAATAAACCTTCTGCTTAATTATGGGCACAATTATGCGATAATGCATTGGCACATGATCGCAAAAAAATAACTTGAACATTTCGTTCTTTGATACGGTAATCAATAGTCTTTCTCTTTTATTGTTTGGATATCAATAAATTTGTTTTTTGTCATTTGAAAAAAATAACCACATAGAGTTACTCATAAGAATACAATCTGATCATTCTTTCTGAACTATGTTGACAGTTTTTTTTTGACATGGTCTTTCCAGCGATGCCTAGCGTCAAGTGTTATTCCCAAGTATTTTGCTGTTGGGGCTGTATCCTTAGCGAATATTGTGATAGCATCATGCTCCGATTTAAAAATTACGCTGATGTATAGTAAATATAATACCGGACCTTATGCACTTGGGTTACTCCAGCTTTTATTTCTTTCAAATCCGAATATGCTTGTTCCTGTTTTATTCTGAAATATTTTTCTGATAGATACGCTAGTAGTAGTTCTGATTACTGTTTTGACATTGTGACCATACTTTATCAAAGGCCTGTGCCACATTTTTTTATACCAAAACTATTGTTTACAGATAATATCTACGTCATGTCCCAACGATAACATTAACCTATTTAGCTGTTCCTCTGCTTTATATGTCAACTTCATATTTGCTGTCATTAGCTTATAACCTATTTTTCTTAATTCTTTGATAATTAGTCACAGGTGTGATGCAAATTACTTGCTCTAATTGGTCGGTTTTGCTTTTTTTTAAGAGGGTGCTACGAATAGTTTTTCTGTGGTAATCTCTGTATCAAATCTTTGTACCATTCACCATCCGGGACATTCATCTTTATGTTGCTATCATTAATAATTTCAATCATGAAATTTTCCATCATAATTGTAAAAATGAGGTTATTCCTATGGTTAAAGCTCTCAATTCCGTCTACAAGTTTTGGATTATGTTGCTTAGCTTTTTTATTTTTTTGTTGATATTTTTCTGGATCCTTAACTGCGGAGAGAGAAAAGTAATGTCATCTCTTACAAGTTCTCCCTAATTCACTCAGTATTCATAGCTTATTCTTCTTGATCTGTGACATATTCATTTTGTATTGCTAAATTTTGGGTCATGTTTTTTTATTGCCTGTTATTCAGCGTACATTTTAAGTTCGTACGTTTTCCATGCAGCATATAAGGCTTGCTCAGTTTGTGACCTTGCACTGTTTTCTTGAAACAGTGCGAAGTTGGTACTGGCTGCATTTGTGAATACCTACATTGTTAATATCTGCGAAGATTACTCGAACTATATCCCTGCTGCTATGTTGAGCGCATTGGTACGTGATTCTTCGTATTTACTTGGTTCGTTACATTGCAATACCAATATCACATTTCTTTATATTTGTTCCTCTACCCCGGTCTGATCTTTGTTATTTTATTGCTACGATCGTCCAGGAAATGAATTGTACTTTCTGGTGTTTCAACATTCGGAAACGAGAGACGGAAACATTCTCTGCGAGAGTACAATGCATATATACAAAAATGGTTGTACCAACTACATTAATATTATTGTGATTCATTGATATCATAATAAAAGTTGTATTTTTATTCATGCATTTCTTTATTCTGAAATATGGCCTTTTGTTTGGGTACTATGTTACAGTTCTTATTCTTATTCGAAGAAAATATTTCAAGTTATATCAGCTTCCTTATACCTGCTTGGCAATAACTAGAATATTTGGACATGATGATTGCTCAGTGTTCGAAAATGTCTATAAAGTTTCTGAAAAATCCATGCTAGTAGCAAATAGTCTGTTGCTGATATTTTTGATGGGTCACTAAAGAATCTATTACAATCAGCACAGTTTAGTTCATAAGATTCACATTTTTAAAATACCGTCAAAAGGGTTACACTGCTGTCTCCGATGAAAATACATGCGTCAGTCGAAGTTAAAATTTCCAATAAGATGACATCGGTTCCTAAAATGATTCGCAGTTCACTCCAATTTCTGGTGAGGATCAATTGTAGTTATGCCTGTAGGTATATTTTATCATGTATCTCCAAAAACTGTTGACAAAATTGATATTATCAGCTTATAAACTTCGCAGCTCTCTTTTCTGAACAGTTATTTCTTGGGGAGTTGTGATCTCTACTTCTTATCTGAAAATTCTAGAATGTCGTTATAGTTGACAGTAGTACATCACTTTATGTCCTTGTGCTTTGAAAAAATGGTAAGCAAACACAAAAAAGTCCTGAAACTCCGAAATTCCGCGAATATAACGAAGATGCATTTAAAGGATTATTACATTTAGTTCAAAAAAGTGAATATTCGTAGAATATAAGAGAGACGAATAATAATTTTTTTTCATGGCTTCATGTTCATTATATAAACAAACTAAACAACTAAATACTAAACAACATAGTGGTTATACTACAATTCCTATCGAAAAGGAGTCAAGCTAGTTTGAGATATACAACTGGGATTATTCCTGTGATTCGGACGATAAAAAAGACAAAGTAATATTTCGCTTGGACAGAAAAGAAAAACTAGTTGCTATAATTTTGCGGAAGCAGACCTGAGGAAACCTAATTGAAGAGATTTTTGAAGCTATGTATGTAACATCTGACAGATGTGAGTGAGCTTGATTCTGTTCTGATAAAATAAATAAACTTCTGATAGTTTCTGAAATATGTCTAATCCAATTTTGAACTAAATTACGATGAAAAAATTTCATACACGAGCAGATCGCATGAAAATGATCATTCCTTGATATCTTTAGAACATAATTTAGTTTTTGTATAAATTCATCTGCTGAAGCTTAATTACTGGTGATTACTTGTTCGTCTTCAGGATTTATGCTTCAGGTGTATATAGTTTCTGTTCTGTGAGGATGGTAGGAAGATTTTTGCTAGTTGGGTTCACAACAAGGTATTTCCATATTTTCAGTCTTTCCCACTAGATGTTTGATTTTGTCTTCCGCTTGAAATTTCACGGAAGAAAAATCGCCTAGAAAGACATTTATAAGGTATCGTAAGAAAATAACACATTCTCCGTTTATTCAATCATGCTTATCACTATTGAATACAAAGACTCTTCTTTGTATTCAATAGTGATAAGTAACAAGCTTATGAAAAGAGATAAACTAAAAAACGCAAGAAGCAGCTGAATTTTTAAAGTCTTTTTTAAAAGTATTCAATTTCAAGTTATATTGGGTAAGAGCTATTCGTTGGAACCTCTGGAATTACAACATCTGCGTCGCGCAGATGTTGCGCGAACTAAAAAAAACTATTTGCAATTATAAATTCCAATTAAAATCAATAGTTACATTCGAATTATGATTACTATTGATCGTTAAAGCAGGACCTTGTTGCTTAAAGTTATGAGTTTCAGAATTCTATGATGATGATGCCGACGTTCTAGAATTTTCAGCATGAGACAACATATTAGCTATTTTTATTTGTACATTAATTGAAAAAAGATTGCGACATATAGTAAATAAAAGACTTAATGAGGCACAGAGTGGATTTAGGCCGGATTTACTATCAAAACAATTATCAATAGAACAATAGAGAAGCAGAAGACCCTATTTATTGACTTTTTGGACATGGAGAAGGCTTTTGATAGGGTGCCCAGGAGGAAAATATGGAAAAGCCTGAGGAGAATTGGTGTCAACAACAAAGCAATTAGAGTGTGCCAGAGTATATACAAAGAAACACGGAATGCGGTGATTTCCAGGAACGTTAAATCAGAAGAGTTCACAACAAAACAGGGGGTGACACGAGGAGGAGGTTTTAGCCCTCTACTGTTCATAGTCTACATGGACCAAAACATGAGAGAGGTAAATATGGAGACGAGGCCGATAAACGTAGGGTACAGAAACATGATGCGAGTCAACATACAACAATGTGCATTTGCAGATGATATCGCAGTGCTAGCAAGCAGCCAAGAAAAACTTCAAGAAAAGCTGATGTAACAAAATACTCACAAAACACGGAATGAAGCTAAACATCAAGAAAACCAAAGTTATGGCAATATTCGAGAGGGAGATTGGGTTGGCGATAAAACTGGACAACATAGAAATAGAACAAAAGTTCAAATACTTAGGGGTGATAATACAAGACAATAGACAGCAGGAAGCAGACATCAATAACCGACTAACGAGTACAAACAAACTTTACTACACCTTGAGCAAGTATATAGCTGGAAAAAGAGAAATTGAACAAAGCACAAAAATCAAGGTATATAAAAGCATATAAAGGCCAGTACTAACTTATGGCAGTGAAACTTGGACACTGAACAACAGACTATTAAGGAGTAGAATCCAAGCGGCCGAAATGAAGAACCTACGAAGAACGTATGGAGTAACAAATATAAGAGATGAACTGCAGATAAAGAGTATGATGGAGTATATTGAAAAGAGACAATTAGGATGGTGGGGTCTCCTCCAGAGAATGGATAGAAGCACGCAAACCAGACAAGTATGGGAAGCTAAAGACCAAGGGAAACGGAGAAGGGGCAGACCAAGAAAGACATGGAAAGACACGGTGGAAGAAATACTGAAGAAGCGAGGAATAGGAGTGAATGGGGCAAAGATAATGGCGGGAGACCGTGAGAGATGTAAAGAGATGATCAGGAAATAGAGAACAAAAACCCTACACCCATATGGGTAGAAAGGGTCACTGAGTATATATATATATATATATATATATATATATATATATATATATATATATATATATATATATATATATATATATATATACTTGTCCATGCAAAGAATTCTCCACATAACCTTCAGCCACGGTACTAGATTTCCACCCCCTCTAATCTCTTCAACTGTAGAATGTCTCCACCTGTATTTGCTAATAATGTCGCTGAAGTACGTCTGAAACAATGTCGTGTGAACCCATTTACATTTTCTAGTTTTGAAAAGGTTGCAATTTTTTTGAGAAAACTTTCGATAGAGAAGTGCTTATGCCCAAAAGGCTGTCGTGTAACTTTGCCAAACCTCTTTTGTGAGAGCAACCTTTCACGGTCGATGTTGTTGCGCATGTCACAGTATTGTTTCACTACTTTCATCCATTCCGGTTTTGTAATCACAAATGTACACGAGGAATAGGTTTTGGTTATAGTAATCGTTATTATAATCCTATTTTCTAAAATTTCCAAATCATTCATTTTCATTTTTAGAAGTTCATCACAACTGCAAGCTCCGGAAATGCCAATAATCAGAGCAACCTGAAATAAATTTGTACTTTAACTTTTTAATATGCACTAAAGAAATTAAAATGTTACCTTTTGAGGGAGATATTCTATCGGAGCATCGTTTAGAAATTTATCGATGTTTGCTTCGGAAAGAACACTTGACTTTTTAGCTTTGTATCCTACATTCTGCCTTTTCAAGTATATTCGCAATTTTGCATAATTACTGATGTCAACATTATGCCTCATATTTAATAGTGTTCGTAGCATCGAGTACCTTGACCATAATGTACTGGCTTTAAGCTTGAGCCACACATGTCCGCACCGTGTCCTCACCGAGCCCGCACCGAGGCATGGCCGTGTCTCGGTGATGAATTGCCCCGTGCTTTCTTTCTTATGTGAATCAGAATAATCAGAATAATTCAATCGATTATGCAATTAAATTCGTATTTTTTAAAAAATATCCAAATTTTCAGGTCATTTCATTCGGATGACAGTGTGTAGGTACATGACACTGAGCTATTGCTTAGGAATATAATTTACAATAATCTTCAACTACGTAGTATTAGTAGGCAACCTTCCTGCATCCAATTTAGCTAGACGAATGACACGGTGAAAGGGTTCTCGTTAAACCTGCCCGCCGCTGTAATTGAATACCCCGATTCCGGCATCCGGAGTCTTATTTATCAACTAATTAAGCGGAACCAAACGACCCGGAACGATTCGCTATTCAGTCAGAATCTTCGGAGCACACAACCCATTATGAGATTTTTAGGCAATTAGAGCCTGATGCCGAAAGGCTCGTCTATTTACCCATTTTCCCACTATCATAATAATTGGCAATGAACGTGATTTTCCGATGGATTTCCAATTAGAGGGAAAACTGAATACACATTCATCAGGAATATTATGAGTAGGAGTTAGGACAACTTGTATGTTGTTTGTTTAAGAAAATTTTCGTATCAGCAGATGCAATGCTCAAACTGCGTAAGATATGAAAGATAATCGATCACATTATTATTAGAGTAGATCGAGGTTTACTGAAAACTGAAGGAATTCTTATTGAACCATGTTTGAGCTACCTAATCAATTGAGAAAATCATGTTCTTGAATATATTACATCATCAACTGGAAACTTTTTACGTTATAACTGTAGTTTTCATTTTTAATCAATTTATTTTTTTCAAACACTATCCAAATCAATGAGAATATTCTCGGTTAACGCCATTGTTTTTAAATTGATCATTTCCTACTTGATATTTTATGTTCATTTGAAAATGACGAATTTCGAGTGTTTTTATCACAACAAAATGATATTTTGTTATTAAAAAAAAACGTGGATAATTCAAAACCCTGTATGTTAGCCATTATATATTAATATCTTTCTTCATTTAAGCTATATATATATATATATATATATATATATATATATATATATATATATATATATACCTGAAATTCAGATATAAGTTGGTGTTAAATGATACTTAGTAGAAATACCTAATAATTTTGATATCAAAATTCCAGCAATAGGTTCATAACTGAGAAAATGTCTGTCCTATAAACGTAATGTAAAACAGTTACTAATATTGAATTAAATCTCATGAACTATATCTATGCTTCGAGAGATTTGACAACAAGAATGACCATCTCCGAATTTCAGTCGGAAAGTACGTTGTAATGAATATGTATTAGACTGAACGATTTGATATATTAACGCAATAACTACAAAATTATGGATGGAGAGTGTAAAATAAATATGAATTTCTGAAAACAGAGATAGGCCTATCTGAAATACATATTATGATTGATAAATAATGCATGAATGCTTAAATGGAAAACATTGTTTATTCAATCTCGACAACATGAAATTATTTGTCATTATCAACATGTGTTAATAGTCATATACATAGTTAAGTGAAGAGAACAAATGGAGCTTATAGTAATGAATGATATTGGTTATGCTGTAGATGTTGAATTTTATATGTTTGAAATTCACCGATTGTCATCAATATTATTTCACTGAAAAATTGAAGTATAACTTGTTTTTTGTTGTATTTCGATTTTAAATGATCTGTTATCTCTAAACAAGACAATAAGGTATATGTATATATATATATATATATATATATATATATATATATATATATATATATATATATATATATATATATATATATATATATATATATATATATATATATATATATATATATATATATATACATATATATATATATATATATATATATATATATATATATATATGTGTATATATATATATATATATATATATATATTATATATATATATATATATATATATATATATATATATATATATATATATATATATATATACAGGGCTATTCAAATTCGAGTATATGCATGGGGATTTCGATAACGAAGAGAGATAGAGCGATAGTTAAATGGGGGCAAAGTAGCATATTTCAGAGGTCAGTTATATGGATTAAAAAAATCTGATCTAGCTCCTTTAGTTCTGGAGTTATATAGGAAAAATCGAAAATTTCGAAATCCTTTTTTTGCCTATATCTTTTTATTTAATGAGTTGTTTTCAAAACAATTGTCACTTTGCCATTGCCACTAAATATCTGAATAGAAATTATATACAGGGTGTCGTATAAATTGGGCCACCCTCAACTTTCAATTTTCAAATACGGACCTGTATTTTTTATTGCATTTTTTTGAAAGCCAAGAGTCAGGTTTCATATTGAAGTAGTATTTTCATCTAAATTACAGAGTGTTCTGGAAATATTGAACTATTACCATTAAAATTTCAACATTTTTTAAAAATTGCAGCTCTAATTGAAAAAAATATCATAGAATAAGGTATAAAATGCCTAGGATTTGGAAGATAATCAACATTATTCGACGAAAAATGTCTTCTTCAAGAATTCAACCACAATTCAGTTCACGCAACCCATGATCAATGTACGAAAATATGAAATTCTTCCCAGTACGTACATGTATGTGCATATAATCAATGCCCATACAAAATAATCTTCCAATAGAAATCTTCATACTCCAGACACCAATTTGGAAATATTTCATTGTTACTCACTTTTCGAACTACCTATATATGTTTCATATTGGCGTTTTATTTTTATATAAATCATAAAGTGTTTTGGGAATATTGAACTATTGATACTAGTGATATCTCATCATTTTTTAATTCCATAACAACTCTAATTGAATAATATCAGAGAATGAGAGGTGAATCAGACAAATTGATTCCTTAAGAAAAATCAATTTCAGAATTTCAAGATTATCTAGTCTCACTACTTGTTCGGAATAACAATAGAATAAAATCAACATTCCCGAGAGACATTTTATTTCTTTACCATAATGTAGCATTGGTAGAATAATTATTGATCTCAATGTCGATTCACCTCAGTAGGTATGAGGAAGATCTGTTGTATGTATTCTGCTGAGAACTCACAAACATAATCTGTCACAAACATTATTGATCACATTGACACATATTATTGATCATATAGGTTTTTATATTTTATAACTTATCGCACAAGAACATGTTCAGTTATTATCTAGAATTGAAATAAGTCATTATGAGTAATCATAATCGAATTAAATGTTCGAATTGACGACCTTCTCGCTCCAGACATTTAGTCGTTTTTTAAGTTATTATTCACTCTCAAAATATCTCTTCGGCGTAGTGATGCGCAAGCGTTCATGATTTTAATTCTTAAATCTTCTATATTTTCAATTTCGTTTTGATATATTCTATTTTTTAGTGTACCCCATAAGAAAATGTCAAGCGGAAACACGAATGCTCCTATTATTTCTGTAGAAAACGTTAATCATATCTCTTTTCTGCTCTATGGGGAAACCCATTTTCAGTACTTAACTTATATAGTATAAACTTCAAGAACTTTTCATACAAAATTCCTACCCACCATCTTTAGTCAAGAAAATTTTATTTAGCACATCCTTATCAGAAAATGAAATTATAGGACAAAATAACAATTCTCATAATGAACTTGTTACATATATGAGTCAAGTTTCAATTTTTTATGCCTCCTTACCTTATATAAAAGAAATAACACCTAAACTGACCAGAATTTTTCAATCTTTTGAAAACATCAAAATTGCAAATAGAACAGTTATTTCAATGAGACAAATATATTCGAAAGTAAAAGACAAAATTCCTATTTTATCACTCACAAATGTTGTTTATAATATCCCTTGTCATGATTGTGATAAGAATTATATTGGCCAAACAAAAAGACTATTAAAAGACAGAATCACTTCTCATAAGAGTGATAGTAGATTACACCCTGAGAGATGTGCTTTAGCTAAACATGTCAATGATTGTGACCACCAGATGAACTACCTTTCAACAACTGTTCTAGCAAGAGAATCACATCTTTCAAAAAGATCTTTTTTAGAAATGGCCTTTATTTATCAAGACAATAAATCCATCAATAAAAAAACAGATATAAGCCATTTGAGTGAAATTTATTCTTTTTTACTTTCACTTGATATAAAATAACACAAAATCAAATTAATTTAACGTAACGAAATAATGTCAAACTTCAATTTGAAAATAAAAAAAATGAGTGACACCGATTTGTCATTTCGTTCAGAAATTTAATTATAACTTCAAAAATGTATCAACTTTTCTAATTTTTTAACAAATAGCATCATTTTCAATGTTTCTTATATCGTATTATCGACATCTATGTAATCATCCTCACGACAGATTCTCCCTGATGATGGAATAAACGATTCCGAAAGCTTGAAAAAACTTCAAAGAGTTTCCTTTACATTGCTGCAGTCCCTACAAATAGTAATCCTATATATATATATATATATATATATATATATATATATATATATATATATACAATATATATAAAAAAAAAATATATATATATATATATATATATATATATATATATATATATATATATATATATATATATATATATATATATATATATATATATATATATATATATATATATATATATATATATTCTTCATTTTCATTCTTCATTTTTGTATATTAGGTTTTTTATATTATTTCCGATTCAACTTGTTTGATAATAGTATAGTTTAGTTTAGTTTAGGTTTAGATAGTAAGTGAAACTTCCTAGGTTAGCTGAACAGACAGCCGGAGAATTGATACATTGGATGTAGATTTTTCTGGCTGAACTGAAACTCGCCTAGAGTATTGGGTAACAACGTAATGTTAATCTTTCTATTTCTGCTTAATAAAGTCCTCTATTATTATTATTATTATTATATATATATATATATATATATATATATATATATATATATATATATATATATATACATATATATACATATGTAATATGTATATATATATATATATATATATATATATATATATATATATATATATATATATATATACATACATATATTCAGTGTGAATCAAATCATGAAAAGCATACCATGGACAATTTCATACTTTACATAAAGTAAACAAGAAAAATTCTTTAATAACTTTATAAAGAAATAAAAAAATCTAACTTTTCACAGGTTGAAATAAAAATCTATTGAGTAAACGCGTTTCGTCATAACATTGACTTCATCTCGTACGATAGATTTTTATTTCAACCTGTGAAAAGTTAGTTTTTGTATTTCTTTATAAAGATTTTTGATTCGGGGTGATTGGACGATTTCTATAATTCACCGTTCGATTGTGAATGCACATTTTGCGTTGCGTAATACGTATAACCAGCTCCCTTGGAAAGTTGGTTGATTATTTTTTTAAATCATTGAAGAATTTTGAATGGAATTGGCATTTACTTGGTGAAAGTTCATATTCATAGAACTCCCCGACTCAAAATCTGCATTCAGCTGTTTCGATCTCATTAGATCTCATCAGTGCAGCTCATTTGACTCGGAGTGAATTAACAAATTTCTAATTGTTCCCCAATACTAATCTTGGTCGGTAACAATATCTGGATAACAACCCGACCTCCCACCAAATATATTGGGAACCAACAATTCCCTGCTTAGATCGAAAATGCAGAAATTCGTTGCGTAAACACGTACCTCCGGACATGAAGATATCAACTCTACAATAGTGGTGTATATGATTCCAAGGCACACTAAAATAACGATTTAAAACCTTTGGATATACTCATGAAAGCGCGTTCCGAAGATGCTAGCAGCGTAATACGCAAAATACAACAATCAAATCATGAAAAACATACTTGTCGACCATGGTCAATTCCCTACATTACATAAAGTAAACAAGGAAAATTCTTTAATAATTTAAAAAAATTATCAAACAACTTTCCAAGGAAGCTGGTTATACGTATTGCGCAACGCAAAATCTGACAATTTCTATAATTCACCGTTCGATTGTGAATGCAGATTTTGCGTTGCGGAATACGTATAACCAGCTCCCTTGGAAAGTTGTTTGATAATTCTTTTTAGTTATTAAGGAATATTCCTCATTTACTTTATGTAATGTATTCAGTGTGAATTGAAAATCTATTCTACTTGTCATAATTTGATTTAGGTCACAAGTTTTTTTTCATGGAAATTTCATTGAATTTTCCTAATGTGAGTCCTTGTCGACTTTTTCAGAGCTTCTTTATTGTTATTGATTACCTTATCAAATTATTTCAAGATCTCATATAATTAACTTTAATATCAGTTTCTACTCAATAGATTCAAAACAATTATCAGTAATTACCGCCCTTACTATGTTAACTGAGTACTAAGTGCCTTTTATGCATTCCATATCAATTTCTAAAGATTTCGGGTTCCTCTTGAACATTTCTTCGCGATTTCCACTCCTGATCTTATCAAAGTGCAAATGATTGGTCTACGCTAATACCGAGGTTGTAAAATGCGCATTTTAAAAGTTCAACTAATGGAAAAGTTAACGGTGCTTGGAAATGTTCCAACTTTACATAACAAAGCGACCGGTTCTCCATTTTACGCCTAACTTTCCAAATAATAATGGACTGGCGTCACAAAGAGAATGTTACAGTGTCATCGTTATTTTGCCTACTACTTATATTATATTGGAGATTCACTTTGACGAGATTCACTTTGAGATATATTTCAGGGTTCGTATATTGGCTGTATTATTATTATGACTCTGAGAATCTTTTCAATATTCTGCCGTTGCATCTAGTCGCGAGTTTCTGAATATTTGTTACATGATATTTCAGTCTTTTTTCTCGTGTGACATTGAAACTATTGAATGTGATTGTTAGTTTTGTTGTCATCAATAACCGAAACAGTTCTGGCGAATCTTCTTTACTGACTGGTGTGCTAAGTTAATTCAGACACTATGTTCTCAAAAAATGTTTGAAATTTGTTGTATACTACTAATCCAGAATACTATCTTTTTGGTCTACTCAACGAAGGCATTGAGTGTTAAAAATAGTGTTTCAGTGTAGGTATATAAAGTGCTTCGATTCAGTACTCTTATCAAACTATTAAGATTTTTGAGCTTCACGAACGTCTTTACTAACGATAAGTGATCCAACTCAATACAAAAATATCATATATTTTTTAATTTTTATTGATATCTTGTATCGAGAACTCATCTGGGAATGTAAAGTGTTCATACCTGATGAATATATTTTTACTGACAAACAAAATAATTGAAGAGTAAACACGGAACAAACAAAGTACTTTTCACTATATATTCTTTTATCTGTTCGAGTTTATGAGAACACTATGAATATATCCAGAACTGCCAGTGTAATTCTAGATAACAAAGAAGATGATTTATTAATGATTAGGCTAAGACAGCGTATCGAAAATCAACAGCGAGTTGCGGGAGTAACTTTTTCATCCGTTTTAGAACTTCATGGCATCTACAGCGGCTTGCATGAAACAAAATGAGCTGGAATTTGTTACCTCAGGTTCCTTTCGAGGCAGAATAAAACTGCCAATTTTTCCAACCGCAGCCATTTTACGTACCTATATAATAATAATAAATTTATTTTTTTGCAGTATACAATTTTCTCAAAACAAAACAAAATACTAAAAATTAACTTAAACTGTAGTTGCCTGCAAAAAGGAGCTTAAGGCAGTAAAACTGATATTATATTCAGCCCCAAACACATGACTCTAAATGGTTTTTTCATACTACATATTCCTTAAAAAATATTTCATATATTATACTTTTTGTTTTTTCGTTGTTTTGCTCAGGCTTCAGCAGATTGAGTGATGGGGTTAAAATTTGGTACGTTGATTTAGTTTGAGTTGAAATACGAGCCTTTAAGGTTTCAACTATTTTTCAACCCTGGTGCACTTAGAGAGAGATTATAAGTATATTTCAAATCACATCTGGGCCTGCTTCGTCATGCCTGCGTAAATTTGGTTTTTGATGTTAATGATTGTTATAATAAGATTCGTGCTAGCAAAATCCATCATTCGGAAAATTTAGTTGAATAGTTTCAGTTAAACGCGAATAAATTGAGGCAGTATGGAAATTCGAAGAAATGAAAATAAAACTGGCAGTCTGTGATTTTCATTAATTTGCAGAATTTACTTATTTCTAATATACCAACCGATCTTCCTTTTCCATCATTTCAGAGAATATTATAGATATTCTTAGTCTGATTTGTTTTTCTTCTCGCGCGTGACTGCGTGATAGAGTTCATAATTTGTGGCCTCCATATTCATGTATAATGTGATTGATAATAATAATTAATATACGAATATACAAATTTGAACCATAATCCACTTCATTCAAAATAACTGGTACTGAGACTCCAAAAAATGTATGAAGTATTTATCAAATCGTTAAAATAAATAAGTAGAACACTCCTAAAGGTGTGAATTTAAGTGGATTGCTTCATTCAAAAAGTTCATATTTCAATTCATTTTATTTCAATCCTCTTCACAAAAAATTTCAGTATTCTATAAATAGTTTAATTTCATTTAACTATACAGATGACCTACAGAAAAATTTTCAATGAGTAAAACAAACTTCACGTCACTGCCTCAGAACTGGCACTCCACTAAAATCATAAAGTTTTCATATCTACAAATACGTGTTTAACCTATGTTCCATATTATTAATTATCCACTTCAGCATTATAGTAGACATGAATATAACCTCACACTTGTCAACATATATTTTTCGTCAAAGCCTTTTGCTTTATTATCTTCCCCGTCTTTGAGTAGATTTCTATTGCATAGTGCAGAGTCGGCATCTGTCCCTGTGAAAGAATTTACGTTTTAAAAATATAAAGTTTTAAAACAATTTTGCATACAGATCACACACAAAGAGTAGATCCCAATACGTGATACACTTACTATCATAGATTATAGCGAGATTGTTTCGTCATTTATGCCTGTATATACGACCAATTTTTCAACCATTTTATGAAACGAAATAACAATTTGATAATATTGAATGAAACTACAGTAATATTTGTGATTTAACTGTTTTCAGTTTCTATATTAGCTTGTACTGATAGTAAAATATGAATAGGTTTGAGCTCAATTAACCAGATTTATACGTCCAAAAATCTATAAAACAAAACGTTTATAGCACAAATGAAGGGTAATATCTCAACCTGCTATATCAGAACACAAAAGTCGAATAATTGAATTGCAAATTGAAAACTCAACAGTTGAAAATGGCACATTCAGACGTAGCTTTAATGATTTCAACAACAAAATTTTGAAAATATTTCAGCTTCACGAAGGTTGCATACTGTTTACAGCTGTCCAATAGATAATGTTAACAAACAGTGGAAAACTATCATGAATTTGTTGTGTCAGCGCTTTCCCCAACTCTACGTTGTAGCTAAAGTTGTAAGATGAAAATATTAAATTTATCAAAGCAAATACACATTGGACACCTAGATTTACCATTGTGCTGAAACAACAGGATTCAAAATATAAACTAATATATGATCAGGTCAAAAATCTATATAATAAATCACGTAATAACGACATCGTGGAATATCACGAATTTTTTTACGTTTGTCGTATTTATAAAAAGAAGCATTTGCTTGTGTAGTAAAGGATTTGCTTATGTTGAGGAGTGTTTTCGCGTGGAGAGGCTCTTCTAAGTGATTTATAGTTGTGTGGTCCTAGTGCTCTGTTTACTATGGCCAATATGGTGCATTTACGTACGCCACATGAATCAGATTACAAAACATTATTTTGAGGATTTGAGGAGGAGCATGTGATGTGGTTAGCGAACTACTTTCTTGGTGCGAATCTCGTGGAGCAGCCATGTGGCTCGTAACGAAAATAAAAGTATTTCTTCACTCCAATTCACCTGCCAACAGTTTTAAGTATGAAACAAATAAATGCAGATCACATACGCGTTGATTGCTCACTGCAAGTCTCAGACTGTCGAAATCGCTGTACTATTTACTTTATTTATTCAAAGCATTTTCTTGCAAGGAAAAGATGGAGATTGTGAATACGAATTAAAGCAAAACCTTTTACTTCTAGCTTTTGCTTCTAGCTTTTACTTGAAATTAAATGCTTTATTTTCAAAAATACGTATGAACTGTTTGGATGAATGGTTTCATAATAATGATCTATTGATAAACAAATCCGACCAAATAATGTTTTATGTAGAGCTAAACCATACTTTACTAGGTTCTTGGGTTCATATGTGGATGGTATTTTGAGTTTGGATAAACATATCGATGATCTGCGTAGAAAGTTTAACAGAGAATGTTATACATTTTGTGCTTTGAAAAGCTTCTTGAAACTAAATGTAGGTATTTTTGATGGTTTACTCTACTGATATTAAATCACGGATCAGGTTCGATATCATTAGTTGGGGTAGCAGTAGTGATTTGAATATATTCATCATTCAAAAGAAGGCAATAAGAATGATGCTTACAATGTCTCATCAAGGAATATTTATAGAGCTGTTTTCAAATTATTAAATATTCTCCTTGCTGCTGTTCTGTACCTACATCTGAAGGCGTTTGTTGTACATCTACGCATATATCTGCAAACAGTCATAAAACATCAATATAAGCACAATTATATACAAGAGGAACGCATTACAGTTGTAGGAAGAAAGTTCATTTTACACTTGTTCCTTTACTTTTGATAACCTGTACTTGTACACAACGTTTTTGGAGAAATATATCATTTTTTAATTATATACATATATATATATATATATATATACATATATATATATATATATATATATATATATATATATATATATATATATATATATATATATATATATATATATATATATATATATATATATATATATATATATATATATATATATATATATATATACATATATATATATATATATATATATATATATATATATATATATATATATATATATATATATATATAAATGACTTTAAGTTCAGGTCTGCAGTCAAATGTTGAGAATAAGGTGAACTCTTTTTTCTGTTCAAGCTTTCGAGCACATTTATTTGCTCTTCATCAGGAACTCTACAAAGAATTTAAAAATGAACAATACTTCGTTTGAACAAAATCTCAGTTTGTGTACTTACGAAGGTGAGAATTAGAATTAACTTTTTCTTGTCGCAGTATACAGATTAACATAAATACAAAACAACACTATATAGTTCAAACCAAATGAAAATGATTGGATTAGGGACATACATAACAAGTTAAAATAAAAATGTTCACATATGACACCGCATAATCGATGTATACAATCGACGTGTGTAAGATTGACAGTGACTTTATTGCCAACACAAAATCGAGACGAACACTACCAACGCACAAAACCAAACGGTACCAACTTGATATTCATTGAATTGACCTTAAGTCGGTAACATACGGAGAACGACTGAGTAAATACGAATAAATTATGTTGAGATTATCAATGTCAGTTCTGGAATTCATTACATTAGGTTCTCTGAAAATTATTGACATTTCGAGAAACGTTCTCTTCTTTAAATTAGACTCATGCTCCAAGATAGTCACAGCATTATAATCAGGGTTATGGTCCAAAGAAACGGCGTGACTGGCCAATGAACAAGTTTTTTTATAATTCCTTATATCGCTTTTATGGGAGCTGATTCTGTCTTTCAACCTCCTTTTAGTCTGGCCAATGTACTTCATTTCACACTGAGAACAAGGGATACAGTAAACTAAGTTCGAGTTATCCAATATAGGCACCCTGTCTTTCAGCCTTGAAAAAATATTTTTCAACACGATTAGGTTTTTGTAAGCAATTTTGATATCAGGAATCTTGGAGAGTAATTTGTTAAATTTATAATTTAGAGATTCAATATGTGGTAATGTTGGATAAGAAGCTGTTTGCAAACTCCCATTAGTTGGATTATTGATTGTATTATCATCCTTCTTATTCTTAGGGTGCACAAAATCAATGGAAGGCCTACTGAAAAGAAGTCTATAAAGAAGCCTTCGTGGGTACCCACTTTTAATGAAAAGTTGCAAGAGTTTCTGAAGATTAGCTGTTCGTAGTGAAGTGTGACTAGTTCCAACTACTCTGTTTTTCATACCAAGAACTAGATTTATTTTTTGTCTGTGTTGATGATACGAATTGTAATGTAACATTCTTCCTGAAGCACCTGGTTTTATATACCAGCTAGTGATTAGAGTGTTGTCTACCCTTCTGATTACTTTCGTATCTAAGAAGGGGACACTTTGTTCAATGTTTTCTTCTTCGATGGTAAATTGCAATTTTTCATGGTAAGAGTTAAACACTCGTAACAATTCTTCTTTGGACCATAACCCTGATTATAATGCTGTGACTATCTTGGAGCATGAGTCTAATTTAAAGAAGAGAACGTTTCTCGAAATGTCAAAAATTTTCAGAGAACCTAATGCAATGAATTCCAGAACTGACATTGATAATCTCAACATAATTTATTCGTATTTACTCAGTCGTTCTCCTTATGTTACCGACTTAAGGTCAATTCAATGAATATCAAGTTGGTACCGTTTGGTTTTGTGCGTTGGTAGTGTTCGTCTCGATTTTGTGTTGGCAATAAAGTCACTGTCAATCTCACACACGTCGATTGTATACATCGATTATGCGGTGTCATATGTGAACATTTTTATTTTAACTTGTTATGTATGTCCCTAATCCAATCATTTTCATTTGGTTTGAACTATGTAGTGTTGTTTTGTATTTATGTTAATCTGTAAACTGCGACAAAAAAAAGTTAATTCTAATTCTCACCTTCGTAAGTACACAAACTGAGATTTTGTTCAAACGAAGTATTGTTCATTTTTAAATTCTTTGTAGAGTTCCTGATGAAGAGCAAATAAATGTGCTCGAAAGCTTGAACAGAAAAAAGAGTTCACCTTATTCTCAACATTTGACTGCAGACCTGAACTTAAAGTAATTTTTCTTTAACTTGACAGTCGTAGAATCCTTCACACCTTTATATATATATATATATATATATATATATATATATATATATATATATATAATCTTTTGATAATTATTAGCAATAACAGGCTTGTTGAATCTCAAAAAACTCGATTTCATTAAAAAGTTGACGTTTCGCCACGACATTCGTGGCTTTATCAAAACTTTTGAAAAAATTGAAATTTCTTTGACATTTATTGATTTGAAAAAATTTGAATAGAAAAAGACTACTATGTTTCACTAAAATTTTTCGGCTGTGGCCGTTCTTTGTTAATTATTACGTGCTATTCAGTCCAATATTAACATTCAAATCTGTTATTATTAGATGGTAAGGGAAACCACAGAAACCTCTACCCACGTAATGTTTGAAATAGGTTCAAATTATTTTGATTTTGAAAAGTCAAAGAATAGGGTAATATTTATCTTATTTCCCTTACCATCTAATAATAACAGATTTGAATGTTAATATTGGACTGAATATCACGTAATAAATAACAAAGAACGGCCACAGCCGAAACAGTGAAACATAGTAGTCTTTTTCTATTCAAATTTTTTCAAATCAATAAATGTCAAATAAATTTCAATTTTTTCAAAAGTTTTGATAAAGCCAGGAAAGTCGTGGCGAAACGTCAACTCTTTAATAAAATCGAGTTTTTCGAGATTCAACAAGCCTGTTATTGCTAATAATTATCAAGAGATTAGAAATAGTTCACAGGCAACAACAATTCGAGTAAATAATTATATATATATATATATATATATATATATATATATATATATATATATATATATATATATATATATATATATATATATATATATATATATATTTATATATATATATATATATATATATATATATATATATACATATATATATATATATATATATATATATATATATATATATATATATATATAATATATATATATACATATATATATATATATATATATATACATATATATATATATATATATATATATATATATATATATATATATATATATATATATATATATATATATATATATATATGTATATACATATATATTCGTTTATACATAAATAGATATATATATATATATATATATATACATATATATATATATAATTATATATTTATATATATATATATATATATATGTTTATACATATATATATATATATATATATATATATATATATATATATATATATATATATATATATATAAATATATATTTAGTAATAACAGGCCCTGTAATTATAGAGAACCGATTTTTTTAATACATATGAAGTTGACTTTTGAATATAGGTAAGTGATTTGATAGTAGAAATATCTGCAACCAGTGAAATATCTGGAGAAAAGGAATATCTACATAAATAGGACAAAAGCAAGAACCGAAGTAGTTCATTCGGTATAAGCCAACTGTTGAAATTTTATTATACGACTTGAAGCGAAGTTTATTATTGATTGTGACTTGATATGTTTGAAAATAAATTAACATGGAACTCACCAAAAGGATGCGGTTCCAACTTTCAACCACCTGACAATTCGAATAAACCGTCTCTGGAACTATTTTCATCCACGTTGCATCTTCAAAAGATTTCCATAGCAACCCCTTCCTCTTCGAGATACTCAAGTGAGAAAGAGCGACCCAAGGAGTGCACTTTAAAGTAGTTAGTGTCATGCACTTTGCCTGCTCGAGGATGTAAGGCAAAATTATGAAATGACGACCCCATCAGCACTGCATTTTTGCCAGATAATGAACCAGCTATAAAGCCTTTGTTTTCATATAATTCTTCATACATTTTGTTGCTCACCTGTGTTTGTTGTATTTGACTTATAATTTTTTTACATATACTTTCTAGACATGTTATGTGGTAATTAAATAAATTAAATGAACAAGACGAGTTTCGCTTAATTTGCTATCTTAGGCATAAATTTGTTATCACATATCCATATAAAAGTCATTGAATCTAGAAAACATGAAAGTGTGCTCAAACTACTCTTCATCAAAAACATTAGATTTAATTAATAATAAAAGATACAGCTTTCCTGAATAGTGCTCTAGTGGAGTCATTTATGTTTGAAAAGCCTTTAGGTGGTTAGAACGGAGAATATTTTACTAAATTTTGTCTCTTGATGAAGTCAGTAATTTAATAATTACACAAGAGATTTTCATTGAATTTTAGTGATTACTTGGTATGTTTCACTTGTACGAGTGCTTCTTTGTACACTCAACTAGTAAGTTCTCCAACGGATTGAGAAAGAGTGAAGACATTCTCAAATAGGCTACTAAATGGTTCACAAATAAATTGAACGGTTGTAAGTATTTAATAACAAGTATGAGATTTCCAGAAATGTCACACTTACTATGTCTGAGTACCTCTCAATTCAGTATAAAAATGTTATCAAGAAATGACTATAGTATTTGAAAAGCCTCTGGTTGGGGTGAAACATGTGTCATTTTATGTATTCAGTATTATAAATGTTTCTATATTATTTCTAAAATAGATTTGCATCAAGTATAAGCATCTTATATTGAGTTCTTGATAAATTTTTATTGGCAAAATTTTTATCTGCAATTAATCACTATTTTCAGAAATATCTGAAATACCGTTTTTTCCCTCATTTTAAAGGAATTAAGTATTTTTTAAATTAAGCTTTGAGGTATAATAATTAGTTTCAATCTGATGTAGTCCAAGCCTATATATTACAATCTAGTGGACCATCACAGAAGCTACAATATCTAATTAGAGTTGAGAAATAACAAAACTTCATTACAATCAAAGTACTATTTCATGAGAATAAAACTTCACTACGAGAAAAACAACAATTTTAAATGAACAAAACTCCAGTTCTAAAATGAACAATTTTTCGAGAACAAAACTTCAGTATAAACAAAGAACTATTTACCTCAGTAAAAGTCCAGTACGAGCAAATACCTATTTTAATGATTATTTCACACGTCAAAACTTCAGTACGTGCGAAACGTTATTAAAATTTCAGTATTAACAAGGAACTATTTTATGCATAAATACGAACAAATTTCATTACGATAAAAAACTAATTGACGAAAACAACAAAACGCCAATATGAACAATGAAAAAAACCTCAATCCTCACAGGCAAATAATTATAATACGAGAAAATTTTGGTACATGAAGAAACTTATTTACGCGAACTTTAATTTCCACAAAGCAGACTACTATAGACCCTGCAATTTGTCTTATGACATACCTGTTATTAGTGCATTATACTACACATTATAAACAAAAGTGTATGCGAAACTGAATATTTAGCGAACGAATATTGAACATAGCTACTTAATACTATGAGACTATCTTACTCAATGAAGAATTATTTGTATAGAAAATGACCTATTCTATAAACGTTTGTCGAACTGAAATTAAAGGTCTGAAATCTTCAATTTGTGATTTGTGTAAGACAGTATATATATATATATATATATATATATATATATATATATATATATATATATATATATATATATATATATATATAAATATAAAGTTGTTTCTCAGGATGAACCGCGTGAAGGATTTGAAAAATCTGGACGTTTCGGCTCCTTTTGTGAAACCACTTTCAGGGGAATGTGGCCTCAATCTTTCTACTCCACGATTCGAATTAAGAGGAAGCGGAAACAATTCGATTGCGTAGTATCAACCTGCCTACTCCACCAACCGTACTGCTTCCTATCAACTCTGAAGTCTCAACCTCCATGTCAAATCAACACACCCATTTTACCTCACCATCTTGGATTTCGCTGAAATTTGGAATACTCATTGTGGATGCTGGAACTAAGGAAAATACCAAAATGCAAATTTTTATCGGCCAAAAACCGAAAAGTTACTTTTTTGAAATTGCTCTAGGAGCTGCCCTGCTTGAGCTAGAGAGCTGGAAGAGGTGTCATTTTGCAGCATTCTTTATGCTCTTTCTAGCGATATATAATATGCCATACGTTATAAAGAAAAAGTTTTTGTCAAAATGCAAATTCATATTTTGACTTAATATTTTTCCAAAAAGTACATAATTTAAAATTTTCAAAATTATTCTACAAATAGCTAGTACTATTGTCAATCATCTGGCCAAATATAAAAGTGGGGTGGTAATGGCTTCATTGTTAAAAAAAAGTTTACTTGGCACTTGTTTTCCTTTTATAGGCCGTTTTGGTCAAATTATAATACCTATGTACCGTTAAGAATTATATACTTTTAAAAAAATTGGCATTTTATACCATTTAACACTGATATAAATAGATGATTCAAAAATCGAAATACTTAAACAAACTACAAAATAAAATATTCAATATAAGATATGAAAAACTGTAAATATCAGTAACCTACTGTTAATCACTTGAGAAAATTAAAATATCCGGGATGATGATGAGTTTAATTGTTGAATAAATTAATGACATAAGCTCGTTTTTTATTATAAAAGCTACCCTTCATAGCTGATTCAACAATAATTTTTGAACAACTACATACAAAACACAAATTCACACTTACCTGAGGAAAGATTAGTTGAGTTCTAAGTAGCTTTTCCCTGAAAATAATTTTGTTTTTGGGATTTTGGAGAACAGATTCTTCAATATCGGTTGTATCAATATTTGGCGATGAAGTATCAGCAGCAACAAAAAAATTTTACATTCACTTATGATTTTTTTTTCACATTTGATGTGGCATAATGCTTTGATGCTATTTTTTTATTATCAATTGGGGACTCGCCTAGTTCTTAAAGGGATACGTTTAGTGCTTGAAAAACCACTGAGCTTGAGGTACAGTCTGGGAGTATGTTTGGGACTATTACCTCTGATGCAGAAGAATCTTCATTTTCAACATTATTATCACTGAGTAGCTCTGTACTTTTCGGTTCTTGATCACGCCTTGTTTATGGAAATGATTCCGGTATCCTCACGATATTTCTCTGCTTTTTTTTTGGCTCTAATAAAATCAATTGATTTTTTCGAAGGTATATAGGTGCATAGGTATTGAAGAATATATTCTCGAAAATCCCAAAAAATTTTTTTTAGGTATTTGTTTTGTATATAGTTATTCAAAAGATATTGTTAATGCCTATTCTGTTAAATTCAACTATGCAGGCTAGCTTTATTATTATAAAAAATGAGCATCATGTCATCAATTTCTTTCAACAATGAAACGCATCTTCATCCTGGATATTTTAATTTTGCCAGGTGATTATTATTTATTTAGCTTATGGCATGCCACACATATAGATAACACAGAATTAAAAATATAAAATACGAACAAAATAAAATAGAGATGTAAAGTTAACAGTAGGACTGATGTTTATACTTTTTCATATCTTATGTTGAATATTTTATTTTGTAGTTTCTTGGAAGTATTTTGATTTTTGAATGATCTAATAATATCAGTATTAAAAGATATAAAATGCCAATTATTTTCAAAATATATAATTCTTAAGGGTATATAGGTATTATAATTTGGTCAAAACGGCCTATTAAAGAAAAACAAGTGCCAAGTAAACTTTTTTTTAACAAAGAAGCCATTACCACCCCTCTTTTAAATTTGGCCAGGTGATTGACGATAATACTATCTATTTATAGAATAATTTTGAAAATTTTAAATTATGTACTTTTTGAAAAAATATTAAATCACACTATAAATTTGTATTTTGACAAAAACTTTTTCCTTATAACTCATATCATATTATATATCACTGGAAAGAGCATGAAGAATGCTGCAAAATGACACCTCTTCCAGCTCTGTAGTTTAACTAGGGCAGCTCCTAGAGCAATATCAAAAAGTAACTTTTCTGGTTTTGGCCGAAATTTTGAAAGTTTACGCAGCCATATTTTGGAAACGGTCTAAGATAAAAATTTGAATTTTGGTATTTTTCTTAGTTCCGGCATCCACAATGAGTATTCCAAAATCTGAGATGGTGAGGTAAAAATTTAATTAAATGTGTGTTGATTTGACATGGAACTACCCCTACTCTTCAGAGTCAACCTTTATATACAGGGTGTTTGAAAGAGACGCGGCAGTATTTAAGGGGGTGATTCCTCAGATCATTGTATCAAAAAAGTTCTCATAAATGTAGATCCGGAAATGCATTTTTTTCCAAGATAGAGATTGTTAAATTAATTCAAATATCTTCTCACGGATTAGTTTGAAATATGGCAGCGTTGTTTCTAGTGATAGGGGGCTGAATTGGCCCTAACTAGATAAAAATTGATATAAACATTGGCATTGTGAGGGAGGCAATTTCATAAAATTTATTGATAAAAATGTACGCTACTGGCTATAATTTTATTTCTATAATTCCCTGAGATAGGGCGACTAAAACTACAACTTTTTTGTCTCTTGGATTTTTCTCATATCTTGTTTCGTTTACTAGATAAAAAATAAAAACTATTTTATTGCATTTCCAGTTATCATACAAATTATTTTTCAGCATTCCAGTAATATTTGCGAAAAATTCGACTAAAAATAACATAATATTTTTTATCACACAAAACATTCTCAAAAACTGTTGAAAGTGACCTCCAGCTCGAATGCAGGAATCCAATCTTCTCCTCATGGACTGGTGAACTTTGTCAAAAATACCAGGGTCGTTTCTATTTGAATTGCACCCAGAAATGATTCTATTTCTTAGGTCTTCCACATTTTTCACAGGAGTAACGTAAACCAAGGACTTTAGGTGGCCCCACAGGAAAAAATCCGGGGATTGTGCAGGCCATAAGTGAGGTCCACCTCGGCCAATACAGCGATTTCCGTATCTTAGTGTTAAAAACTCACGAGCAACCTGACTAAAATGCGCTGGTGCGTCATCGTGCTTAAACCTCATTGCATTTCTTATTGCCAATGGTACGTCCTCCAGAAATCCGGGAAGCGTGTATTCCAAAAAGTGCGATACACGGTAAGTCTTCCTGGTAGAAACACCGGTTCAATTAGGCAGTAACCCACAATTCCAATCCAAACATTCAACGAGAACTGATGTTGAAAGTGTTCTTCAAATATTGCATGTTAGTTTTCATCACACCTTAAATGGTTCTTATGAAAATTTCTTATGGCGTTTCTTGAGAAACTCGCTTCATCAGTGAACAGTATTAGCATCAGTAGTTGTGGGATTTCAACCATTTTGCGCAAAAACCATTGACAGAACGCAATACGTGGAGGAAAATCCGCAGGAAGAAGTGCATGCCCGCGATGGATATGGTATGGATATAACAAACTGTACTGGAGAATTTGCCAAAGAGTACCATCATTCCCATTCAAAACGTCGGCAATTTTTCGAGTAGAAGTACCTGCATCTTCTTCAATCATGTTCAGCACATCCTCTTCCAGCTTTACCGTTCTTGCTGTTCTTGGCCTTCCCGCTCCTGCTCTTCGTTTTAATGTGCCCGTTTCATGAAGGCGTCGGTGGGTGCTTTCGAAAATGTTTGTATCAGAGACAATACTATAAGCAAATTTTTCAGTGTAAAACCGCCTAGCTTCTAATGCATTGCCATCAGCAAGTCCATAAATAAAGTGCATGTCGGTCATCTCGGTATTCGTATAGCGATTCATGTTACGGAACTTCAACAAATTTGATAGATAGATAGATATAGACAGATAGATACAAAATTATTGACATTCGAATAACACCTGAAGTAATTGTTGTAAGTGGTCACTTTCAACAGTTTTTGTAAATTTTTTGTTTTTATTTTTCATCTAGTAAACGAAGCAAGATATGAGAAAAATCCAAGAGACGAAAAACTTGTAGTTTTAGTCGCTTTATCTCAGAGAATTTTCGAAATTAAATTGAAGTCAGTGGCGTACATTCTTATCAATAAATTTTTTGAAATTGTCTCCCCATAACGCCCCTGTTTATATCAATTTCTATCTAGTTAGGGCCAATTCAGCCTCTCATCACTACAAACAATGCTGCTAAATTTCAAACAAATCCGCGAGAAGATATTTCAATTGATTTGAAAAAACATCATTAAAAAAAAAACTTTAACACCTTGTATCTTGGAAACAGAGCATTTCCGGACCTACATTTATTGGAACTTTTTCTCATAAAATGATCTGAGGAATGACCCCCTTAAATATTGACGCGTCTTTTTCAAACACCCTGTCACTACTAAATAAATATATGTATATATATATATATATATATATATATATATATATATATATATATATATATATATATATATATATATATATATATATATATATATATATATATATACCATTCGCGTAACTTTAACGTAGGACAAATTTTATCGGTGTATATAATTGTCAAGTAGTTATAAGTTGAATTGTAATTTAGATTGGATGAGGAAATATTGAGAAATGCATTCAAAAAATCGAAATTAATCAAACAAATGTTTGAGTATCTACGCAAGTTTCGACGACGGCAACGACATTCTCATCCGTCTTCAAGAGATGAATGTTTGAAATATCGTGGGGGCTATCAAAAACGATGGAAATGATATAGGTCAGTATCATCACTAAAGCCTGGACTTCAACATTCTACAATGACGCCGAGTACTGCATTAATAATTTTGGGAGTTTTTACGATAAATAATGAAATGAAATTGTGATTGATACAATTCTGTTGTATGATGCTTAAAATAATTCATTGAGTTGATGAACAAAATTCCTGTGATTGAGGTTTACTATGTACTATATAAGCGATTTCAATGATAAAGGATTAATGAAAGATGTTTCTTGAAATAATTTGTTTGAAATAGCATTGACTATTATAAAAATATATCGCAAACTCTCTGATTAGGTTTTCAATTTGTCAGCCCCATATTCTAATAGCTTTTCTCTCTGAGGCGAAATTATCCGCAATTTAACCCTATATCCCCTGACCTGCTCCTACTAAAATGGCGATAACTTCACCGCTATTATTTTTTAGTGAGTGTTTATACTCACAAAGACGAACTTTGATTGTTATTTCTGTGTTCAGCTGAGCAGATCCAATCATCGAAGCTATTCCCTTAATGATCTAACTTGGTCTGAATTCTCCAGTGTCCCTACAGAGCCTGCAAAGCCAGTCCGGGCGCTGCCTACACTTTTACGAGGTCCTAAAGTTCAACAGTTTCAGCCAGCCTTATTTTATTAGCTTCTTCATAGGCATTCTCGATCTGGCATCTGAGTTTTTTGCTAATTCATGTTATATAAATACCACTTAGATTGCAGAACTGCGATAGTCTGCATACAAGAATTACCCGGATTTATTCTGTTGTATTCAATGTGCAAGAATTTTCTATGTCTTATACAATTATATATTTCCAATCAGAAACATATATCATAAATTCGAAATTTTTTTTATTTTGATTACGAAACCTGCTCATTAATACATAACCAGTAAAACTGTTGTGCGAATAACTTAATTCAGCTAAACCTTAACACGTAATATTATTCAGAGGTTCATCGATTTTCAGTTTTGAGGGAAGAAATTCCCAGAAACGAATCTACGCCACAAATTTGAGACAATTGGAAATTTAAATTCATGATACAATATATACCATTTTAAATAATGAAAAAAGTGAGAAGCAGAGCTCTGTCACTGAGGTAGTATTTTCCCAAAATTTTTGTTTTTTATAGTATAAAAATTCTTAAACCTCAAGTGACTGTGGATGAGAAAAATCTCAATTACATTGAGTGCGGCAGCTAAGGAAGGAAAATTGAATCCACAAAAGATGTTTCCTTAACTTCAACCCAATCGATGTACCAAGTGTCTCATTCTGAAGAACCTGAGAAGTTGCGCAAATGTGAATATAAATAATTGACATCTAAAAACCTCAATAACCTCGGTCCAAGAGGTATAAAACGGATTCAAAAACCACTACCCCATCTGTGCAATACTCTTTTATTATTGAGTAAAGAACGAATAATAGTATATTATTCAACGAGCACAAAATGATTGCTATTTTTCACGAGGGTGAAGTTTGCGACACGAGCTGCAAGCGAGTGTCGCAATTCACCCGAGTGAAAAATTGTAATTTTGTGCGAGTAGAATACTATACTTTGTCCACGACTTCTTCGAAAAAATTAGTAATAATCTGCATTTTCAACAATAAAAATAGTTATCAAAAGCGTTGACATAACATTTTTTGTGTTCACTGAAAACTGCATACTCACGTAAACGTCAACTATTTCACTTGACATCGATTCCATTCCTTTCTTTCACTCTGATAAAAATGAAATAGATAATTTATTAGAGTAAATATTCAATAAGTTGGGCATTATATTAAATATTAGTTTAATAATTTGCCTAAAAGTTATCTTAGTTACATAAAACCTAAAAATCTAATAACATTACTATCCTAACAATGTGAATGATAGTCTCAAGTTTGGACATACGTTTTGAGTGTGACGTCATGCAGTGTATAATAAATTATTATACACACTAGTGCATAAAAGGTATAATTGTACTTCAGGAAGTACAAGTATAATGAATGATTTATAGTACAGTCATGGACAAAAAGGTTTTAGTGGATTGACATCAAAAGTTTGACAACTCCTGTATTTTCCACAATACGGAACAATTACACACAATGTCAGACATTTGATGCAATCAATTCCAAGTAATATTACGCGTTGCCGAGAAGTACTTAGAAATTATTAGAAATAGCCAGTAATTATACATATTCAAATGATTAATTGCTGTGATTCACTTTTCTATTTCATGAATTCTGATAACAAAAATCATGTGTGTGCCCCCTTCCGAAATTTAGAGCATCTATGATCATTTCAAAGCTAATTAGAAAAAGTTGCAATTGTTCCAAAAAAGTTTTACTCGATGCGATATTCCTGCTCGATATTATTTTATTACAGCCATCCATAGTAATAAATGAAGATAAATTAGATCGAGCGAATCACACTAGTAAGTGAATGTTATGGAATTTTTTTGCAGTACGATCAAACTGTATTGAATATTATTTGATATAATATACAGGGATCCATAACTTTCCACCCCGAGTTTTGAGCTTTGGGATGGAATAACGAAAAAACGCTCAGACGGGTCAAATTTTGTTGACAAATAAGAGTGTTCAAATGAGTTTGATATCACTACCCCTCTAGCCGCAACCCCTAATAGCTCTCATTTTTTTTAAAGTCTGAAATAACTAAATGAATTCTCATTTGCTAACAGCTTCTCCATCTCAATATCAACGAAATATGTCATCGCCGCCTTTATTCTGCAATTTCTCGATCACTACGCGTATGCCAAACACATGTTGAAAATGCTGAAACCGAGACAATAACTGAAAACGTGAAAACAATAATATTTACAAAGTAAATCGTGCGCTTTCGTTTAAATGGAAATAATTGCTGTTAGGGTAGCGGCTAGAGGGGTAGTGATATCGAATTCATTTTTTGATACGTCCGAGCGTTTTTTCCATCTCAAAGATCCAAATTTGGCGTGTGGAAGTTATTGATGCAATACTGAGTCACTCTGTATAATAATAAAGCGATGAAAAAAAATACACTCATGCAGGAAATTGAATTGCCTTTCCAACAAGGTGCTGCTCGACCCCCTTATCCTATTCAAAAATGAGAGCTGTTACGGGTTGCGGCTAGAGGGGTAGTGATATCAAACTCATTTGAATACCCTTATTTGTCCCACTTTCAACAAAATTTGACCCGCCCGAGCGTTCCTTCCATCTCAAAGATCCAAATTCGGCGTGTGAAATTTATTGATGCAATACTGAGTCACTCTGTATAATAATTAATAAACGATGAAAAAAAATACACTCGTGCAGGAAATTGACTTACCTTTCCAGCAAAGTGCTGTTCGACCCCTTTTCCCTATTCAAAAATGAGTGCTGTTAGGGGTTGCGGCTAGAGGGGTAGTGATATGAAGCTCATTTGAACACCCTTATTTGTCCCCCTTTCAACAAAATTTGACCTGTCCGAGCGTTTTTTCGTTATTCCATCCCAAAGCTCAAAATTTGGGGTATAAAGTTATGGATGGCCCACCCTGTATAGCGTTTTCGTTGGATAATAAGCAGAATTTGTCATTGGGTCAATATTATCTTGAATTTGCCAATATCACAAATTGCACTCAGACGAAATCTGATATTTCGAATTCATAGTTTCTGCTGAAGGGTAAATTTTGTCAGTTTTGTTTTCAAAAATACTCAATGCAGGAACTAAAATGTTTCTAAACTCCTAAAATTAAATGTTCAACATTGGTTATGAGTTTTTAAATTCGAATTATATGGATTCTCAATAGGTACATTAGGTACACCAAAATAGTATATTTCCTAACTAGTGCGCAAAGTAAGTCTTGTTCGCACGCTGGCTGCTGTTGAGTGCGAACAAGACACTTTGCGCAAGAGTTAGGAACAGTATTTTTTCTACGAGCTTTTTTTTCAGGGCTTGGACTTATTTGATGTATTATAGACATAAATTAATGAATCAATTAGTTTGACACTGACGACCAATGTCATAGAAAGGTTTTTACTGCTGTATAAATTGTTAATGTTAAGCCTGGTCTGCACTAGTGCGCAAACTTAAATTGTGCGTGCGCAAATTACCTATTTGGCGCACGCACGTAGAAAAACAGTAGTTTCTTCAAATTATGTAAAGATCTAAGAGTAGGTTTGTTATCTTTGAGAAGAAATGTGAAATCTGCCGATAAACTGCTTTTTGTGATAATCACAGTAGAGCTATTTACTTCTCAAGGTCACTTGAGTACATTTATTATTCAAGTAGGTATGGATTTATGCGAAACCCAATATTTTTGAAAATGAATCTTCGAAAACTAGTGAAATTATAAGAAGCTTACAATTGTTAAAGTCAGATGTATAAGTCGAGTAGGTTTGAAAGAGCAACTTCATTCTCCTGATCCTCTATCGAACTGATGTTTATAATTTATGGATACATATTGGCACAGAAAAACTTTGACTTGGAATGTTGTGTTCCTTACTATAACAAGATGACACGTTGATTTGTTCGAATATCATAACCCATTTATAGCCTTATATCTCGCTGATATTTTACCCTTTTAGTATTATCTCATTGTCACAAATGAGCAGAAAAATTTCTTATTCAATGAAAACAACTTGAACTATGCATGCCTAATGTTTTGTTCAATCGCATAGGTTTTAATATTGGCCGTTCACCAGTTACTTTGTGAGCGATTTCTAATAGCAAATTTCAACAGTGATATAGCAGGCCAAATAGTCAAAGGCCTCAAGAGTTAAAAAGCCATAATCTTAAAGATTTGTTTATAGTAGGATGAACGAAGAAGTTGCACCATCAGCTTACCAACACTATCATTTCACATTGATCGATTAGCACTTGATGAGAATTTCAATTCGAATTTAATATAAGTGTACTCAATGTGTGAGTCAAAACTGAATTTCAAAGTATTTCACAATTAGTACAAATTTTTAGATTACATTGAAATTTTTAATTATACATATAGGCAACAAACGGCCCATTTTGGATTTTCAATGGTTTTGTAGGAGAGAGAATTCCTAAACTTACTCAATACATCTTTAGAGACAGGGATCTAAAATTAAAATGTTGAATATAATTTAATCTTATCGGCTGCTTCTTACATAATTGTAAGAACGTTTCATATTCAATAGTATTGCATCTTATTTTGCAAAATTTTATCAGCCAGCTTAAACGTATAGAGAATTATAAAATAGTGCATTGATAAAATTCAAAAATATGAAATAATTTTCACAGAACCTGTAGTGTTCAGGTGATACAGTTCACTATTTCCGGTTGAAAAATTGAAGCAATCTCGATCAATGGGTGCGGAAAACAACTACAAAAAGCTACACGTGACTGAAATCCATATCGACATGTTCTTGGTCATAGTTTGAAAATTACGTACCTAAGCCATTTAAATTTTTCCGATGTTTTTCATGCATCCTGTCTGGTAACCGAAGATAAGCGGAGCATTGAACGGATTCAAAAATCTTGCTGAAGATTTGTTTACGGCGTGAGAAATTTTGAGCGATCAAAGAAAAAAAGAAGGAAATTTCAATATTTGCTGCATTTTCATAGGATTTTAATTCAGAAGACTTATTTCACCGTCGCAGTACAGAGCAGTTATGTATCGACATCGATTTAGTTATAACGTACAAGCTTCCTTCTTTACCATAGACTACCCATTGACTTAAAAGAGTAAATCTCTTTATCTCTATTTAGGAAAATTCCAAGAGCAGGGTTTTTGGATATTTCGATGGTCACTTTAACTGCGATGTGGCTGCATAGAAACGTATTTATTTGTTTTTTTTGTATGCGTTGAACAATGGCTGTATTTGATTTTCATTCAAGGGGCTGAAGATAAACTTTCCTCAAATTTTCAGTCTACTTTTCCACTCATATTACTGGTGAAAACTAGTATTTTTTGTATTTTCTTTTTTTTTAATGCAAATTAAGATTATTATTATATATAACTCAATTATGATTAACTCATATCGAATAAGATTCATGCTTTGGATAATAAGCATTGTTCAATTGATTAACAACAGAAGTGATCACCTAATGCGTTTCTAGTGTGAACAGTGAACTTCAGTATAGCCTTTTTAGATTAAAATGGTCCAACAAGTTTATAACGTTTAGTTCAATTGAGCATTAAAATCTACTAAAGTGTGCTAAAGAGGCGCGAAATTCGCATTACAATCTTAATTTGTAGACGCCTCTAGATCAGCTAGAGGATATAGTGCTCAATAAACCGAAGGTAATAGTTCCGGTGCTGGAAGGCAAAGCCATTTTACTGCTATTCCGTATACGCTGGTTGATTGAAACTCTACTTCTTTGAGGTGTAAATCTCGTGAGGGTGGAAATGTCAATAGATTTCTACGTTTTGGAATTCATAGTAGAAATGACATTTTCGAGTGACATATGATTTTTTTTAATGTATTGACACAATCATTCATTTGGTACAAATTTGTTCAATTTAATACGAGGTTTTTATAATGAAACGTGAAAATTTTATCAAATATTTGTTAATAAAGCATGACGCACGTTTTTAAGGAGAAGTAGCGGTTCGAGACGCTCGTCATGCATTATTAAAAATTAGTTGAGAATTTTATCAGTGGTGTTTAGTTATAAATATTAATTTTCAATCAATAAAACGAATATGAAAAAAAAACTCATAATTGTTCATTAATTCAATTAGAGTTATGTCCTAAAACGAATAGCGTCATACAGTTTCTTCCCATAATTTCTTATTAAACTTGTACTGGATATAATTTATTCATTTGTGCCTTCTGCATAACATTATTTTAAAGAAGTTTTTTTTATTAATAAGTATAAAACTATTATTGTCATGATCGAACATAGGAATCTAATCAATGCAAAAAACAATTAAAACTATCGTATTTTCTATATTTCTATTTCACGTTGCTGTATTGAAATATATTTATATCCTTAATTCAACTTTTATCTAACAGGTGCCATAGTTGACCATAACATGTAGTTTCACAGTTTTTTACAGAAAATGAGTACATAATGTAGAGTTCACTTTGTTTATGTTTTGTCTTCGAATAAAAACTGTATTCAAATTCATTTCAAGTAATATTTCACAATGTAATGCACTAATGATGCCTCACACGGCATTCTAAAATATTTCACAAAAAACTGTATTAAGTACATAAATATATATATATATATATATATATATATATATATATATATATATATATATATATATATATATATATATATATATATCAGAAAACTGATCAATCATTAAAGAAAGTACCAAAATATTGATCACATATTTATTTTTCATAAATTTTTATCTTGTAATAATAAATAAAAAATTTTTTTGTTTTAGTTCATATTATTATTCATAATAAAACTTCATTCAATCAAACATCTAATTATTTCAATGTCGTTTTTGGTAGAGTATAAATATCATCGTTTCTTATTTCGCTTCAAATATCTTAATTGTTCTGAAAGTATAGCAAAATGTCTTCTCCTTTGATTCATGAATATCCTACATAATATCCACGTTTTATTTTTTTGTGATACTTTTTCGTCAGGTCCTAGGGTTAATGTCACAATTAAAACTTCGTTAATTTTTTTATCGTAATAAGTGCATATCTTGCTTTATAGTCTCGCAAATAGTTGAAATAATTTGAAATCTTTCGTGAATATGCTCTAGCGAATTATGGGTAGAAAGAATTAATTGCAGTACAAGAAATTGTTTTCGGTTCACTACTACTAAATGTGGATGTGTGTAGTTTTTCCTCATACAAACTTTGCGGAACTTTTTCAATTAAGTTATGATCACGAAATGAATTATTCGATTCATACGATTTCATATCATTTGATGTCAGCTTTAGTTCGGTTAATTTTTCTAGTTAGGATCTTCCACTCGTATACCTATAACCCTCTAAAAATTTAAATATAAAACTTTATTAATGAAGCAACAGAAATCTTATTTGGATTTCTGTCTATCTGATCACCAGAAAGTGTAAGCATGGCATGTGTTCTTTATATATCGCCAGTATATTCGGAATATATACACAAAAGCGTTCACTAACAAACTACTTACTATCTCTGAAGATCAATGAAGCCGACTTTTATAATGTTATGAAAGAATAATTATTACATCTGCGCGTTTTTAAGGCATTTCACTTTTTTGAAATTTTTTTGAAGAAAAATTGAAGCTTCTCACGAATATAGCAAACAAACTTTCATTTTGGGAAAGTCACGAGTTACATGACGAAACATAAACGGTTCGATACAGTCATTTTTCTAATTCAAATTCCTATTACTAAAAAAATTAACAACGGCAACACTAGCTAGAATATCTAAAACATATACATATATCTGTATACTTATTTATCTCTTCTCAAAAATAACAGGTCTATCAAGTTTTTGAACCGATTTCATGAAAATTCGGTTCGAAAAGTTGCATGGCCTAGTATAGTTAAAAAAGACAAATAAGTGAAAATACGGGTAAGGGCATTTCAAATATCTATATATATATATATATCTATATATATATAAATATAATTATATATATATATATATATATATATATATATATATATATATATATATATATATATATATATATATATATATATATATATATATATATATATATATATATATATATATATATATATATATATATATATATATATATATATATATATATATATATATATATATTGTAGTGTATTACTAATACACACAATAAAACACCTGTTACTTCAATTACTATATTAAACTTAACTGACTTCTTACAAAATTATACCCCACAGTTCTCTCTCTCTCGTTCTGCGCTCCTGCGCAGTTTACCTATACATCAATATCTCACATATATTTTTTCCGCTCAAAAAAATTTTTTTTGTTAGAGAGAGAAACAACAACAAAAAATTAATATTTAAATTAACAATATAATATAATATAAAATTCCTATTAACTAAATGACAACAAAAAAATTTATGTATATGTCAATCTTTCAATAGGATTAACTATTCTTTTTGGACGTAAATTATCTGTTGTAGTTAACTCAGATGTGATAATGTTGGTATCGATGCTTTCAGTCACTTCCCCTCCTAAAGGATTATGTGGAATAGTTGAATTGTTGAAATGATATTTTTTTAATTGATTTACATGTCGCTTCCAAATTATGTTATTTAATTCCGGAATTTTCACTAGATAAATATTTTTTCCCATTTTTTTCTCTATTATCCCTTTAATCCACTTTGTTTGATTGATTATCCTATAATCTCGGGCTGTGACCGACTCACCGATGTCCAAATCTAAATCTCTAGTACCCTTATAATAATATTTTTGTTTATTTTGTTTTGTTAGCACACGATTTCTTAGATTTTCCGAGAATTTATTATGAATTAAAGAAGGAGGTAATAAATGATCAAACCTGGTACGCAATTTTCTCTGAAACATTACTTCTGAAGGGCTTACCTCTAAAGTGGAATGCGGAGTGTTTCTATAATCAAAAAGGAAATTATTTAAAACAATATTTAAATCTACAGATTCTGATTTAAATATTGCATTTTTCAAAGCATTTTTCACGGTTTTCACCGAATTTTCAGCCTCTCCGTTTGACGATGGATGAAAAGGAGGAGACGTAGTATGTTCGATATTATTTTTCTCTAAAAAATTATAAAACTCTACGCTCGTGAACGTCCGTGCGTTGTCTGTAACAACCTGTCGCGGTAATCCAAATCTTGCGAAAAGAGATCTCAAAACGTCGACTGTGATTTTAGAGGTGATTGATCTCACTGGAAAGATCTCCACCCATTTTGAATAGGCATCTAGTACTATTAGGAAATACCTATTCATAAAAGGACCCATAAAATCTAAATGCAATCTATCCCAATTTCCTTCTGGAATGGGCCACGGTTTCAATAAAGCTTTTTCAGGGCTCTTTTTATTTATTAAACAATTTTCACATGATGTACACAAATTTTCAATATGCTTACCTAAACCCGGCCACCAAAAATACGACCTAGCCATACTTTTACTTTTTACTATGCCCATATGCGATTTATGTAGGTCTGTCAAAATACTATTTCTCAGTGAATATGGAATAACTAAACGGTTATTCCACAGTAAACAATCGTTATCTATACTAAGCTCGTCTTTAATGCGCGCGTATGGCTTCAAAATATCAGGAATTTTGTACGGCCATTTTGTACATATCAACTTTTTTACTTTGGTTAATATATCATCCTTTAAAGTCGCTTCTTTGACCATTTCAAAGTTCAACGGAAAATTTCTGTTATTTGAAAAATAATTTATAAAGTTCACTTCTACATCGTATCCACTTTCCTTCGAATTTTCTAACGGCAATCTAGACAAAGAATCTGCATAATTAAACTCCGATTTTACAAACTGAATATCATAATGGTAGTTGGAAAGTATAACTGCCCATCTTCGCAAACGATTAGCCGAAAATTGGGGAATATGTTTTGCCGGATGAAAAATTGTTGTGAGAGCTTTATTATCTGTTAATAAGGTGAATTTTCTCCCATAAAGGTATTGGTTAAACTTAAATAAACAAAAAATTATAGCTAACCCTTCCTTCTCAATCTGACTCATCCGCTTTTCCGATTCCGATAAAGTTCGCGACACAAAAGCGATTGGCTTTTCGTCCCCGTTTGATAATATATGCGATATCACTCCTCCTATACCATAGTCCGAAGCATCTGCAAACAATTTTACCGGTAGCGATGAATCATAGTGTACTAATATCGGGGCTGATGATAATAAATTTTTTATTTTATTGAAAGCTGTCTGACAGTTGAGCGTCCATTTCCAAACCGTTTCAGATTTTAGTAGTTTATATAACGGATACAAAATAGTCGATAATTTAGGGACAAATTGTCCATAGTAATTAATTAATCCTAGGAAGGCTTTTAACTGTGTAGTATTCTGCGGAATGGGAGCTTTCGTGATAGCTTCAATTTTATTTTCGGATGGGTGCAACCCAAATTTGTTAATTACAAAACCTAAATACGTAATTTCATCGCAAAAAAAACTGCACTTTTCCATAGAAATTTTCAATCCTGCATTCTGTAATATTTTCAAAAGTTGTTCCAAACGAAACAGGTGTTCGTTTTCATCTTTACCCGTTATAAGTATATCATCCAGAAATACAACAACTCCCTCAAGACCTTGTAGAAGAGAGTCCATTACTTTCTGAAATTTTGCGGGAATACTGGCTATTCCAAATGGTGCCCGAGTATATTGAAATAAACCTTTGTGCGTAGATATTGTTGTTAACTTTTTAGAATCTTCATCGAGTTGTATTTGTTGATATGCACTAGTCAAATCAACCTTACTAAACTGAGCTCCACCTTGTAATTTTACGAACAGTTCATTAATGCGTGGTAAAGGATATTGATCAATTTCAATATATGGGTTAAGAGTAACCTTAAAATCTCCGCAAATGCGTATGGAGTTATCTTTTTTTAAAACAGGAACAATCGGTGTTCCCCAAGGAGAATAATTTACCGATTCAATTACGCCCAATTTTAAAAGACGGCTCAATTCCGTTTCCACCTTTTCTTTCAGCGCAAACGGTAATGGCCTTGGCCTAAAAAATTTTGGCTCGACTTTTTCTGATTTTAATTTGATCGATATGTAGCCTTTATTGAACGTACCAAGTTTATTATCAAATAGTTTACTATATTTATTTATTAAATAATCAACTTTGTTAGTAGAGATGAAATTCAATTGAGAAATATTCAATTGGAATGCTGTGAAGAAATCGCGTCCTAACAACGGCGGTCCGTATGCTTGCCTTATTATGAAAATTTTCAAATTTTCACAAGTGTTATTGAAGGTCACCTTACAATTAATGTATCCTAAAGGAAAAATACAATCACCATTATACAACTTAAAGGTCTTATCTGTTTCCATAATATCATAACAAGCAAAATTTTGTTTATAAAACTTCTCTGAAATAACTGAATAACTTGCTCCTGTATCTAATGTGAAAATAAATTGTATATTATCGATTTCTACATAAATTTTGATTGCTTGAGCATTAGATTCAATATTAAACAATGAGTCTTTTTCACAAAATGTCTCATCTTCTAAATAATTTTGTGAGCTACTAGCCTGACCTGTTTTATTATTATATAATTTAGTATTTATGTTTTTTGATTTACACACCGTCGCTAAATGACCTTTCAAACCACATATATGACAATAGCATTCCCTAAATGAACACTTATCTGATGGGTGATTGCGTCTACCGCAAACGGTGCAGGCTGCAGATCGTTGCGGAGCATCGAACGGCGCCGATTTAACGCTTCTACTCGAAGACGGGACCATAGATGAACATCTGGTTTGCCTACCTCCTGTGGTAAGCTGCGTTTTGTTGCGTACATAATACATATCTGTTTCTTGTTTGATTTGTGGTGATCTGAAATCTTGTCCTTGTGACACAGCTGATTTTGCTGTTGCTAGTTCGATTATATCTTGGAATGTTTTGGTTTTTTTTTCTTCCATAAGGCGATCTTGAACTTGTCCTTGATCGTACCCAACAATGTATATGTCTCGAAGTACTAAATCCAACTCCTGCGATAAAAAATCACACACAGATGCTATATCGCGAAGCCTTGCGGCCCACTCCCGTGAAGATTCATTGACCGTTTTTTTTGCAGTATAAAAACGGTATCGAGCCGAAAACACAGCAATACATGGTTTGAAATGATTATTCATTAAAGTGATTAAATTTTCATAACTTTTGGTTTCTGGGTCATTAGGTAAACACAGATTATGCACTAACTTATAAGCATCTTCACTTAACGCATTCAGTAATATTGCTCGTTTACGCGCGTCTGTAGTTATTTCATTCGCGGTGAAATAATTTTCAATGCGTCTTTTATAAATTGTCCAATCAGCATTTACCGGATCAAACTCTCGCAATTGCCCGATCACTTCGATTGCAGCCATTTTATCACTAAACAATAATTTATTTTCTGCGTGGATACAACAGAGTATTTGAATATGCAAAAACTTGTTAATTTCTTTTCAAAGAAAGTATATCCTCGTCGCCAGTTGTGATGTATTACTAATACACACAATAAAACACCTGTTACTTCAATTACTATATTAAACTTAACTGACTTCTTACAAAATTATACCCCACAGTTCTCTCTCTCTCGTTCTGCGCTCCTGCGCAGTTTACCTATACATCAATATCTCATATATATATATATATATTATATATAAATATATATATATATATATATATATATATATATATAATAATATATATATATATATATATATATATAAATATATATATTTCCAACATTATTTGCTCCGAGTTCGAATCAAAATAATCTTGATATAGCAACTTCGTCAACCAGTCTCACCAGAGGAACTATAAAAAAAAACTTCGATTCTTCAGATAATTGTCCACCTTATATTATATATATATATATAATATATATATATATATATATATATATATATATATATAATATATATATATATATATATATATATATATATATACATATATATATATATATATATATATTATATATATATATATATATATATATATATATATATATATATATATATATATATATATATATATATATATATATATATATATATATATATATTATATATATATATATATATATATATATATATAGTATATAATAATATATACATATATATATACTATATTATATATTATTAATATATAATACTATATATATATATATTATATATATATATATATATATATACCTATTATATATATACTATATATATATATATATATATATATATATATATATAACAATCCAAACCCTCATTTAACAAAACATTGGATTGACTTAATTCTAACGCGCAATTTTCTACACATGTGAAATCTCCTAACATATAAAACATCTACATAAAACATGAAAAAAAAAACATATAAAACATACATTTCACAAGATCTCAAATAAATATATATATATATATATATATATATATATATAGATATAAATATTTATATATATTTATATATATATATATATATATATATATATATAGGGTGTTTCTGAAATGATGCGAAAGATTTCAATGGGTGATTCTTCAGCAAAAATTAAGGGGGGTCTTTGATATAACTTTTTGTTCAACACCCTCTTCCCTCCAAGTTACAGCCCTTTGAAATTAGGTGAAGAAAAATTGTTTTTATTCAATACATCCACTTAGGAAAAAACTAGAGGAATGAAATTTGGCAGATAACTGCTGCTAATAAAATGGCAGTTTTTGAGTGTTTTTTTCACACTAAAATGTTAGCACAGGGGGCTGAAAAAAACAACCCCTATAATATTTAGCATCAGAACTTTTTAATGCGCTCATACTTTTCTATTTGAAAAATATATTTGAAAAGACAGACTCAATTTGCAACTTTTTTATGTCTTGACTTTTTATCATAAAGTTGTTAGTTTGATCACAAAAAAATGACATAGTGCTCAGACTCTTCCCATCACTTCACAGAGAGGTTATCATTTATTTAACAAAAACAAGTAAGCTGCTGTCAAATGAAGTCATATGACAAATAGTTTTATTGTCCTGATTTTTTCTAATTTCTAGACAGTTTTATAATGACATTTTTAACACAATTAACAAATTATTTGACATTTGACAGCAGCTTACTTGTTTTTTTTTAATAAATGAAAACCTCTGTGAATTTATGGGAAAATAGTCCGAGTACTATTTTATTTTTTTGTGATCAAACTAACAACTTTATGATTGAAAGTTAGGACATAAAAAAGTTGCAGATCGAGTCTGTCTTTTCGAATATATTTTTTAAAAAGGAAAATATAGACGCATTAAAAGGTTCTGATGCAAAATATTATAGGGGTTGTTTTTTTCAGCCCATTGTAATTACATTTAAGGGTAACAAAAATACTCAAAAACTGCCATTTTATTAGCAGCAGTTATCTGCCAAATTTCATTCTTCCAAATTTTTCCAAAGTGGATGTATTGAATAAAAACAATTTTTTTCACCTAATTTCAAAGGGCTGTAACTTGGAGGGAAAAGGGTGTTGAACAAAAAGTTATATGAAAGACCCCCTTAATTTTTGCTAAAGAATCACCCATTGAAATCTTTCGCATCAATTTAGAAACACGCTGTATATAGACAAACGTATTTTTTAGCAAGTAAAATTAAATTCAAAAACTGAATGATTCAACTTCTCGACAGTGAAGAATCTTGACTTGCTTATAGAAAAGATTGCTATACTGAGTTTTTCATTATATTTACAGCGTAACGGGACGTCGAGGCGTGTTCATGTGGCATATTTCGAATTTATTCCTCCATTTCGAATCGTGAGGAGATTTTATGCGAGTTATAAAACCGGCTGTATAAAAATGTTAGCGGTTATTTGTTGAGGACAAGGAAATGGCGCGAAATGAGATTTCGTTAAAAAGAAACCGATGAACAGGAAAATAGTTTTCCTCAAAAATACTTCCTTATCGTTTCCGGTGCGGGAATTATATTTATGTCCAATGTACAAACTATATAACATATTGCAAGTTGTCAACACGTGAAAGCTTTGATATTATTTGCCGACTGAGTTATTCATTGAAACTCAATTTTTCTAACTACTTTATATATTCGAAATAGTTCAATATAACCATTTAAAAATTATTTCATTAACTTTTCTATGCTTCTTATGCCTTTTGAGACTATTCCATCAGTGATGAATCAATAAACATGGTAAAAAATTCAATATATATATTATTTTTTCACTAATTTATTTTAACATGAGGTGAACTGTACCATCGGCAGAAATAAAGAACTGAAGCTTTATGTTCAAAGTGCAATATCATATAGAAACTGAAAACCTTGTGTTGTAAATAACAAATACGGAGAAAAGAAAAAGAATACTCAAGCACTGAAATGACCCTATAGAACATATTCATTTGATCAATATATGAATGTTCAATAAAAGGTGACAATAATTCAATAGTTACAATAAGGTAAATATATATATATATATATATATATATATATATATATATATATATATATATATATATATATATATATATATATATATATATATATATATATATATATATATATATATATATATATATATATATATATATATATATATATATATATATATATATATATATATATATATATATATATATATATATATATATATATATATATATATATATATATATATATATATATATATATTATATTTATATATATATATATATATATATATATATATATATATATATATATATATATATATATATATATATATATATATATATAAAAATATATATATATATATATATATATATATATACATATATCGTATCATCTCATAGGAGTGAAACAAAAAATTAGCAACGCTCGGAAATGTGTTTAGCCTCTGATTAAACTGAGATAGACCGAATTTCAGGCCAATCAGAACACTTTAACAGGACCCACTGGGGCCACGAAGATTGAAAACTCTCCAAAATTTCGCATTTGAGCCGATTTTTCCGGACATATCTCCGAAATTTAAAATAACACAAGTTAGAGTTAGAGCGATGTGTCTCATGGAAGACCATCTTGCTATCTTCAATTTGATATAGAATAATCAAAACCGATAAGTGCATGGTCACTGAGGTAATTGAGCATTTGTTGTATGGTAGGGTAGTGAGCAAAATAAACAAGTATGCAAGAATTATTGTTCTGAGATGTGATAACTTCATTTTAGTTCATTTCTTTTTAAAGATTTTGATGTTAGTTGGAAAGACATTTGGACATTATGTTACAAGTTATGATCTTTCAATATTTGACTTGGCTATAGCAAGTTTTTTTTTAAAAATGATTTGACATAAAATTATTTAAAGGTCTAGTATCATATAATGCATCATTGAAACAATTTCACTGACCTTTGTACTGTTGCTCAAATCCTCTATTCATTCAGGAGCTAAATAATGCAAAAGAGGTACCTGGTATATCAGTTTTTCTACCTGAGTGTAGTAAGGAACATCCAAGATTTTCAACTAGTTCTCATTAAGAATTTGGAAATACTACTTGGCAGTTACTAGGTGTTCCTAATTTAGAAAACAATACACAAGCTATGGCTGTTTACGAACCACTTCAACACTGGTGTTTGTCAAACAAAGTGAAAGTCATGTGCTTTCATACAAAGTGTGTGAATATGAAAATTCAAGTAAAACAATAGCAGGAATACATACACGGGGTTCTAAACGAATTTATATCACATGATACAATTGATTTTTTCCATCGCTTTGGGATTGAAACCGATTTCTTGAAGGACAATCCCAAACTTTGGAATGAAAATGAGCACTATAAGAAAGGATTCAACATTGTCAAATCCCTTAAAGTTATCAACGATATCGCCAAAAGGGGTATCAGACTGATGCAAGACATCAACGACCTGCTAACCAGAGATGAGGAACAAAAAGAATTTGTCCTACAGGTTGTCAGTGACTGTAGGAAAATGTATTCCGACTCTTCGAGAGTACACTGAGTATCCCTTTGCCATCAAACTAAACTGAAAATTGTTCATCCCAATGTTAGTTTGGAGTATCTTTTGATTGTTTGTAATTTATTATATAATTCTGATAATGAATTAAATATGAAAAATATTTTCTTCCTTCTGTCAGGACCAGTCAATTACACCATAAAATCTTTTTAGAGCTTCATGTCAGAAAAATATAAAAAACCAAATATTTACCTCTGGATAGCAAAAAAATCTGGTTTCTTACTACAATTTATCAATTTTCTTAGCATCCATTATTTTTTCATGTTTAACTCTTCTATAACAGAATATAGAGAACCTGATCATGCAATCATTGGAAAGAATTCAATTGCAAATAATTTCTCAATAGCATTTATTCTCACATTTTTAACTATTATGTACATATTAAAGAATGAGATTTAAATCTTCATCTTGTTGTTCGCATAATCAACAACCTTTTTTTAAATTTGCATTCAACTGATTTTTCTTCAGCACCTCTTCTGGTACACAGTCCTTTATTGTCTTCCCCACTTTTGTAATTCTTTTGTTGGATCCAATAACAATTTTGTGAGTAACCTCTCATCGTACTATGCAGCTATCATGTTTAATTTTTTTGATATAGACTCTTTTTACTTTTGAAATCTTAAAGTGCCACTTCTGAACCTCTTTCATGATAATTACTTTTGCTTTTTTGAAATCATACACTACTTTCAGATCTGTTCCTACCACCTTAATTTTTGCATGTTCCTCCATGATATCAAACACCTTCTTAGGATTTACTAGGAGTTCTTTTCTTTTGAGTTCTTTTTCTATATTCCCGAATACATAATCGGCGGGTAGAAAACTGTGCGCAGTTACTGGGAACACAATCTCTACTTCTTTTATTGATTGATTTGCGTTTTGAGACACAAGCCAAGTACTTACCATCATCAGTAAAGTAGAGTTTTTGTTTTGGCCCGAGCAGCTATCTGATATCAGACGAAGTTTACGGTGTCCTGTTATATCAGTTGTTTTAAGTGTGTCCAAAAGGCATGAGTCAATCAAGTTTGAGTCTTTACGATATTCATTTTCTGTCCAGCAGTACGTCGTTACGTTGTCCTGGCCGAGCTCTGCTTTGCTATTACCCTTGACAAAAGTAAAGTTGCCTCAATGTATACCTGTCGGGTATAGTATGCTGTTTGGTTAGTTATTTCAGGCAATGGCAGATTTTTTTGACAGTCAAACAATAGGATTGAAGTATTGGAATCGGAAATTTTCAGGTTGTCATAAAAGGCCTTATACTTTATCTTAGGAACTTTCTTCTCTGCCATTTAAACCTTCGTTTTTGCAGGACCATTTTTTTTTCAATTTCTCAGGCTGATTGGTAGGTTTAGAGGAGTATATTCTCCACAATCGTTTTATGTTGAGAACAAAACTGAGGTACTTTATTTGATTAGCTCCTCTAATCTAACACACTCAACTCTTGGCTGGTAAATAGCATGTTTCTTGAATTCACCTCTTCTATCTTCAACAAACCCTTTTTCATGAAACTGGGCAGTAACGTTATTAATTCTGGGTCGAGAAACTTGCAGACTGTTCTTGAATGTTTCGAAGCAAACTGAAATCTCTTCCTTATTAACATTACGAACAAAATATTTTGTCGTTCGGAGTTTTGAGCCTCAGGACTTCGGATTGTCTATATTTTTAGATTTTCCAGGCCTTCTGTGTTTGCAGTTAACGATTTTCACGTGTTTAAGTATGAAATTATCTTGATATTGTTTTTCTGAATTTTTGTAGTACAGCTTGTGAAAATTCATATCGTCTCACATTTTCAGTTGTTTGCATTCTGTAAACTCCCTCACTGCGGTTACAGGGGATATTGGGGTAGATATTTTACAGAGTACCTAAAACAGAGAAAATATCCTAAATAGATTTAATGTAATGTAAATCAAGAGAATTTCCCTCTGCTTTAAACTCATAGTGATAGGAATAGCCAAAGAAAATACAAACAATCTAGGCCTCCTATGCATATACTAACCTACACCTACAAATTAGGCCTATTATGCATAACCTAACCTAACCTAGGCTAACATTCACAAATAATGAAACCTTTTTACCAGTATTAGCCTACCCCTACAAAATTCACCATAGAAGTTGTTTTTAGAATCACATTTCTTACCCTCATACTAAGATCTGAAACAAAAACTTAGGCTAGGATTACCTTGCAGTCTTTGCCATATTTTTCTGTAACCAACCTCTGACTTTGTCAATTATTTTCAATGGGATTCAGTTAGTTTGGAATTAATTACCGTAATACTAGAAATACTATAAGAATCCCTTGATAACTCAATTTCCAAATTTTTTGATTATGTAACTTTTGATTCTACACCCTATTATACATAATTATTATTCATATATATATATATATATATATATATATATATATATATATATATATATATATATATATATATATATATATATATATATATATAGTATATATATATATATATATATATATATATATATATATATATATATATATGTATATATATGTATATATATATATATATATATATATATATATATATATATATATGTATATTGATTGTTCCACATCTTGACGAATAGATCAATATCAGAAAATAATTCGGCCAATGTGAACTCATTATTGAATAATGCCACTGATGGATTTTTTTTTTCAAATTCCTTCCCTCCGAAATTTAAATTAGTCAGTGATTTAGATAGTCAGTGAGAGTATCCTATCATGTCATAATATCATTCAAACTCAACTTATTGATCAAAGTCACATTCAAAAATTCACGCGTTCAATATTATATCCCCAGATCCACTTAACGTCATCAGGCCACTTACGCCCGATATGCCCGAACTATCGGCCATTACGGTCCGAACGCTGAAATACAACCACTCTTGTCGCTCGCAACATGTGCCACTCTGTGTTATTGCAGCAAAATGAGATTTCGGGAACTTGAAAGATTACCACTCGTGAGTTAAAACGAGTAAATGGCCATTTATTGAGGATTCCGCCGCGGGGCTGGAATGATTCTTTTGCTTTCTTTGAATTGGGTTTCCTCACTTATGTGTGTTTTTTATTAATTGGTGTCGTTGATACGTTTGAGGAATTATTCGTTTTTTATATTTTAAATTAATACTTTGCGTATATGCTTATAATTTCATTCACCTGATTTGAATATACATATCTATTAAAAGGGATGCTTGTAATAACTATTACGTAGCTATGCTGAAACCCCTGGGAAATTTTTATCTATGCATTGTCTCGGAAATATATATACTACTTCATGGTTTACTATTACTTCATTTAGTGAACTAACTGAACTTCATGGATAATTCGTTCTTTGTTTTGAATTGTGAATTGTATAAATAGTTTCGAATATGCCAAAAATTTATAAAAGTTTAATTTTGAATGGTAGTTCCTGAAGATCTTGGATGGAAAATTCAGCACTCATTTCTTTAGTATTTGATTTAGGAGAAAATATATTTCATTGAATTATGTAAACCAATCAGAATTGAATATGCGTTGTTTTAATCGAATGAATAATTAGCCTAGCAAATTAATTTCATCGTTTCATCGTTGCGGGAGCTGTTTGTTTTCATAGATTATCACTAGGTAACTGAATATTTATTGCTTGGATAATAATCAGCAATTGATAAAAAGTTTGCGTATTATGCTAACTCATAATTCGATAGATATTTTGAATATTTTGAAATATAATAAATTTATTATATGGTGGTTATGGGGAATAGTTTCTGGTCATGCCTGAAATAAATGCAGCTAATGTATATAATATATATGCCTGAGTTTTATTGTTAGTAAATGAGAAAAATTAATTTATTTAATTGGGTACATTTTCTCAGGTGAATTACTGAACTTGACTGTTGATTTCAAAAAAATGGTAAACATCATATTAATTTGAATAATGAAAAGATTTGAGAAAGTCATATATTTATGTTAATATCTCTCTCTATATATATATATATATATATATATATAGTTATATATATATATATTTATATATATATATATATATATATATATATATATATATATATATATATATATATATATATATATATATATATATATATATTTATATATATATATATATATAGATATATAGATATATAATTATATATATATATATATATATATATATATATATATATATATATATATATATATATATATATGTATATATATTCATTGATATTAATTTATATTTATATATAGTCACGCTCAAGGATATTGTCATAGATCCAAATACCTTAAAGACTTCTCTTTCCAGACTTCAGAGAAATCATTCGATTCGATATGCCACATAGCAATAACTGAAGGTTTGCACAGTCAAGGCTAACAAAGTGGAAACTCCAACTGATATATAGAGTGAGGCCTAGACGAAAGTTATTACGTAGGTTACTACCTCCGAATTTAACACTCACAAAGGATTAGGAAAAGGCAACCCAATTACTACAAAACTTTTTCAATAACATTTCTACGTATCATATGAAAGCAGGGATGAAACAAAAATGAGTTTTGCGTATATGAAGAACACATTAACAATACGATATTCGCAGATGAGATTGTACTAATTGCTTCGGATCTGGAAGAATTGCAACAACAAATCAGAGAACTAAATACAGAAAACAAAAAACTGTCTCTGAAAATTGATATAAATGTACAATTTTGAGAATATATTTTTCTTTTTACTACTAAGATATACATTTTCTTCAAATTTCAATTTTATTTATGTTGTTCCTTATGGTGAAAAACCAAATATTTCATCTTTCCTACTTGTATAATTTAATTTCACATCTATCATTGAAACCTTTAACTCTTTCATATCAATTCGAAAGAAGAGCATCATCCATAAGGCATCTTTTGCAGTCTAATATTTAACAAAGGACAGAATGAATACACAATCAATTATCTCATGCATGAGCAAAATAATGAAAAGTACAGTAGTAATTCTAGAAAACATAATCTCCAATATTCTTCAACTGCTCAAATATAGCGATCTACCATAAAAATTCAACTCAAGCAGTAGGCTGCTTGTAAGTTGATGAAAATGAAAAAAACAAATAAATTTCAACTCTACAATTAAAAATAACATACATTCTATAGCTAACTAGATAGTAAGAATATCCTTATTATGTTTCATCCTCTGATTTCCAAGCATCACATTAGACAAAGATATCCCATCAAAAATAATAAAATTCTTCTCATAGAAACCTCTGTTTGATTTTTATTGAGTTTTTATTCATTTGTTTCTATGGAAAATATTTCATAAATCGCATCTACACATAATTCAAATTGCATAATATATTTCACATCACTATTCAGAACTATCGTTATTAATCATAGTCCATTCAAATTCCGAAAGGATTATACTTTGGAGCAAATAAGTTCAATATTCAGGTTTGGCTTTTGGCATCCAGTCGAATATTCAATATTCATCCAATTGTAAACCAAACACGCATTTCGTTATCGTATGCACTCGGGACTTAGGCCTTTCGTTGTTATTTTGAAACGTGGCAGGTCCATTAGAGAGCCCTGAAGGTACATTAGTGAATAGTTCATTCAGCAATGGTCGAACAAATATAAATTGCATTATGCGAACTTCTCTACTAAATCCACATCTGTATTTTTACTTTTAACACAGTGGACGGCTCATTGCTCTTGATGGAGAAACCATGTTTTTCCTATATAATAGCTCTTGTATGCCGAATGTTTTGGTCTTTGGAGCTTGATATAATGGAGGGTTTCCTGTATTACAAAAGCTTCAAAGTCATTCTCGAAACATAACAGAATTCATGAAAACTTCATTCAAAAAGAAAGAATCCAGGATATATTTTAATTATATATTTGTGTTATATCATCCTATCATTATGTTTTTTAATTTAACAGAAATTCTCAGAAGTTCAGACTTTTTTTCGAGATATTTATTGAAACACGTAATTCACGATTTTTTTCTTGGAAGGGTAGGCAGAACACAGGTGACTTTTTCGTATTTGTTCCACCATCTTAACTAATAGAGTTGTAACCTATGAAGATTGCCTAACACAATTTTAAATAATAACTACAGAACCTCATATAGATTCACAGCATCCATATCTTACGGTTGCTCAACCATCCAGACTACAGCTTCTAGTAATTAACCAACTTCTCAGGTAAAAAAAAACAGCTAAAGTTTGATTTCATACCCCTAAACGCTAAAAATTGCTTGTAGAATACATTAAAAGGTTCAGTACTTTAGTTTTAAATTATTTCAAATTGGGAAAACAGTTATTTATTGTGAATGTAAACTGAATAGTTTCTTCATATAATTGAAAATATAAACATTTTATATTTACATTTACCAAATGTATAATATTAAAAAAAATTTTGATTAACTTTCTCCCAACTAATGACAAAATAAAAAAATATGGATCCAAATTTTGTTTTGTCTTAATCGTGGCACATTTCTTGATTTGAGTACATGTTTGACTAGAGGTTGTGGCAAACTTGTGATGTATGAATTGAAATAGAGATAATTATAATTTTTCACAATTTCAAATGACTTCATCTTCATCATTCATTCTCTTGATAGGTATGTATCAACTTCCATCACGAGGATTAAAGTAGCGGTGTTCAGAAGTGCATTTTAGGTTTATCTGGGGAAGTCCAGTTTCCGCTTCAATAATCATCAAGCTTAGGTATTATGAAATGCGTGTTTATTAGGAAGGAAAATTCAATATATATATATATATATATATATATATATATATATATATATATATATATATATATATATATATATATATATATATATATATATAATACATATATATATATATATATATATATATATATATATATATATATATATATATATATATATATATATTATATATATATATATATATATATATAATATATATATATATATATATATATATATATATATATATATATATATATATATATATATATATTATATATATATATATATATGTATATAAATATATATATAAAAATATATATATATATATATATATATATATATATAAATATAGATATATATATATATATATATATATATATATATATATACATAGATATATATATATATTAAAAAAATTAAATAATAAGAAAACAACTTGTCTAAAAACCACAAAATGAAAATAACTTTTTATTCGACTAGTTTCGCCTGTTACAGCATTATCAAGACTGAATACATAATTGCAAAGACATCGCTTGAAAATATATAAGTATTTCGGTTCGGTACCTGGGGGTGGTAAAATGTAATCGATGGGTCCAAGTTATCAGAGATTTAACAGTGGGGAGTGGTTTAAGTCTAACTGGTCATTAAGAAGAATGTAATTATGAGATTTTTGGATCTTGTTTATTTCCATGGCTTCCAGGAAGTTCATTATCATACCTTTATCACAGTAATGAAGAATTTTTGGTTTGAAAGAGGATGAGATGTTATGTTTTTTTGACTCTAGATGTTCCCTAAATGCCGATTGTCCGTTTTTTAGATGTTCTTTTAGCCTGGTTTCAAAACATCTCCCGGTCTGACCTATATATGTTGAATTACATTCTTCACAGTCCAATCTATAAATTCCTCTTCTCTTCATTGGATCGACTTTTGACATTTTGTTATTAAAAATCATTCTATCTAATCTGCTGTGACTCGAAAAAGCAGTATTCAAATTATTATTTTTAAAGAATTGAATGATCTTTGAAGAGGGGATGTGCGTATAAGGGATGCTCACAAACTTTTGTACATTTTTGCAGTATGGTCCATATAATTTCAAATTGATTAAATGTTTCTCTTTTTTCGAAATTAAACTATTTATTATTTTTAGTGGAAAATCATTATTAATACCTATCGCGCGAATCACGTCAATTTCTACCATAAGGTCTTGTTTTGATAAAGGAACCGAAAAAACCATGTGAATCATAGAGTTATGAGCCGCGAGACGATGGCTAATTGTACTGCAAGAATAATAACTTATGATGTCGTCTGATAAAGTAGGTATCATGAATATTCTACATGTAAATTTATCCTGTTGTTTCTATATGAATAGGTCGAGAAAATTTAACGAATTATTTTGTTCTGTTTCTACTGTGAACTTGATCTTATCATGTATTGAATTTAGATATGTTAGGTATAATTTAATATGTCGGTCTGTCCCATTGAATCCAACCAAGATATCATCCACATAGCGGTACCAAAAAATAATATGTTTTTTAGATAGGTCTGATTCTAATATTGTGGTTTCCATGTTGTCCATGAATATGTCTGCTAATAACGGGCTGAGGGGAGAACCCATAGGAAGACCCGAATTCTGTAAATATATTTTGTTTTTGAATCTAAAAAAGTTCTGTCTCAAAACAACATTAAATAATGTTGAGAATTCTGTTTTTGTTGCTGGAAGAGTTTTTTGTTTTTCTAAGATGTTTTCAATTAGAGGTATACACTCTTCCGTAGGTATGTTAGGAAACATGTTCGAGACGTCGAATGACACTAATTTAAAATTTTTATCAAAATCGATTTTTTCTAATTTTTGTATGAGTTCTAATGAGTTTTTCACACTATATTTTGGAGAGAAATGAGTATGTTCTTTGAAGGCTGTGTTGAGAAACCTACTTTCTCAGACGCCATCATAAGTTATAATTCTTTCAGTCCAATTAGCCATCGACTCGCGGCTCTTAACTCAATGATTCACAGGGCTTTTTCGGTTCCTTTTACCTTATGGTAGAAATTGACGTGATTCGCGCGATAGGTATTAATAATGATTTTCCACTAAAAATAATAAATAGTTTAATTTCGAAAAAAGAGAAACATTTTATCAATTTGAAATTATATGGACCATACTGCAATAACAAAAATGTACAAAAGTTTGTGAGCATCCCTTATACGCACATCCCCTCTTCAAAGATCATTCAATTCTTTAAAAATAATAATTTGAATACTGCTTTTTCGAGTCACAGCAGATTAGATAGAATGATTTTTAATAACAAAATGTCAAAAGTCGATCCAATGAAGAGAAGAGGAATTTATAGATTGGACTGTGAAGAATGTAATTCAACATATATAGGTCAGACCGGGAGATGTTTTGAAACCAGGCTAAAAGAACATCTAAAAAACGGACAATCGGCATTTAGGGAACATCTAGAGTCAAAAAAACATAACATCTCATCCTCTTTCAAACCAAAAATTCATTTTACCACCCCCAGGTACCGAACCGAAATACTTATATATTTTCAAGCGATGTCTTTGCAATTATGTATTCAGTCTTGATAATGCTGTAACAGGCGAAACTAGTCGAATAAAAAGTTATTTTCATTTTGTGGTTTTTAGACAAGTTGTTTTCTTATTATTTAATTTTTTTTTAATATAAATTTGAACTACCACAGAGTTGATTCATCGTCCATCGATTTATATATATATATATATATATATATATATATATATATATATATATATATATATATATATATATATATATATATATATATATATATATATATATATATCTATATATATATATATATATATATACCTATTATAAACATTAATACAAATATATATGACTATATACATATGTATTCTCTCCTAGTGTCTACATTACAATTTACAAAAAAAACATGAAGCGTATTACTGAATCGTCAAATGTCCAACTTACTAAATTGTGTAACAAATGTGGTTTTCACTCTCAAGGAAAAGCACAAAATAAAGCAGAGCTTCGGAAACGCTATAGCCTCTTCAATTGATTTTTAAAGACCAGAGGTGTTACTTTTTAAAGATCTGAGGTGTTTAATTTATTATGGTATTGGTTTCCTAGCTTCAAAAGACGAGGAATCGGACTGTTCAACGCATAATTGGTATGGAAAAATTCAATCCGAAAAATATCCGAACTTCTGGTATCTTTTTGTTTAATATAAAAAGTTATTAGTTGAAGTAGTTCTGGGCACCTGGTTGTATTATTGATTATTTTAAAAAGGAAACTCAAGTAATCAGAAAGTGTTTTATCTTCCAATGATTTTAAATTTAACCTAGTCAAGCTTTCACTGTACTCATATTCATTTCGTTGGAGACCCAAATGAAAAGCAAAATTCCTCAAGAATTTCTTTTGTACACTCTCAATCAAATCGATATTTACATTATAATATGGATCCCATATCACCGAACAATATTCACTTAAATTAATCGAATTGTGGAACAAGAGGTGTTTTGGATGCAATGAAATTAATTATGTAATTAATTTAAGGATGGAAAGAAAATAACAACAATGAATCAAATATACATGAATTTTATTCGAATATAAAAAATTAAGAATGTAATCTAATGAAAAATGGCACCACAGCCAATTCAAATAATTTGAATGCAAGAAAAATATATAGTGAATGAATTCTTCAGTGCTTGTAATTTGTTAATTTTTTCGGTTGCGTAGAGATATTCAAAGTTCCTAAAATATTCGAGGCTACCTCAAAAGTTTAGTTTTCATCTCACAAGATACTGAAACTGTAATTTTATCCTGATATCAACTTCGCTATGCAATACAAGGTTTAGGTACTAAGATCACATCATCCTGTCGAGAGTATATACTAAGCCGGGTGTCTTTGTATCAAGATGAAATCTGATACATCCATTGATCCAGTCTATTATTGCCACTTCATGTATGGAGAAGAACTACTCGCTTTATATTGTCTTAGCACACGATTCTACTTCATCCTCTAATACTAGATAATTAGTTGTTGATAGTTATATGTGATGTTGAAAACGAAATCAATACAGGTTTCCATCGCCACATGTGTTCGTAGCAATTCAGAGTGAGGGTTTAATTGAATATCAAATTCAGTTTAATCTAGAGAAGCAGTGGATTGAGATAATTGATTATGACAAATATACAGAGTTAAACACTATTGATATGACTATTTTTTATGTAATCAAATATGGATCATTCCATATTCTATTACAAGTTCAGGACTTTGTTGACCGAATTCAAGTTTTGACTCTTACAACCAAAGGAACCTCTAATTAATTGTTCTTTCAATTTAATACTTCGTAATTAGTACCAAACGCCGATCTTCCAGTCGATTTTGTAAACTCTTCATTATTATTACGCAGACGTGATTAAGAATTTCATTTAATCATCATTATGGAATATCTGTAAACTATTTCGTACCGATAAAAAAATAAACGCCGCCGCCGCACTAAACGATTTTATTTATTCAAGTATTGATTGCCAAATCCAAATTGTTACTTGAAAACGTTAGTTGACATGGTTCAGTGTTAGGTATTGAGTTATGTGGATGAAAATAATACACCTTGATTACAAATCAGAAAAATATTTCTTCGGCTACGGCAGCCCGCTAACAACGAAAATACGAAACCCTGAGTGAGTTATATTTTAGGTACCGAATTTTCTTGTATTCTGTAAACTGCAAGCTTTCCTTTGACATCGGAAATTTGAATTTAACCAATTATCATATAAAATGGCGAATGCGCCGAGGTGAAATATAATTTTTTCCAAAAATATCAGCTTCCTGCTTTGATTTTCTATGTAAACTTTCACCTCACCAAATCTCACACTCCTATGTGCACGCAATATACTTTAAAAATGGTAAATAGTTTTCTCTCCACGTAAAATAGACTAGGTTTTCCAGAATTCACCGATGAAGATAAGTTGATGAATATTGACTCATAGACTTTTATATATTGGGATCTGACATGTCATGACAAGTTTTCGATTTCTTACAAATGAGGTCGCAAAAGGTGAAAGTGTTAATTTTGCAAAACGTAGCAAGTCTAGAGAGTGTTTTGGCGTAAAAAATTGTAATTCTAAAGCATATACAAATGCAAGTATAAGCTTTCGTCGGTTTCCGAAGCCAAACAAATATTTTGTATCGAGAGAAAATCATTTTGAAGAAAAGGAAAAGATTGATTTATCGAAGGTTTATTGAAGATTTATTGAAGGTAATCAAGTACTTTGATTGCTCAGTTTCCATTTTTAATGAAAATTCCAGATGCTGCAGCCAAAACATTTGAAATTGTTGGATCTGTGATACCTGAAAAATTATTGGTATTATTAGAAGAAATTTTTACAGTGATATGTGGTACGATAAATGTGTCTTCTCAGATCTTAGAACATGAAGAATTCATGGAAGAATGAGTGAAATGATGGAGTAACAAATTTATGTATGTGATGCTTATTGGATTGAATTTAGTTATAATAAGAATACACACAGAATGAAGAAGTTTTTCTTTGTATATTCATTATTAATACATCTTGAGTTACATTATGATTGATGCTGTTTTATTATGAAAACCACATTTGATTATATGGAACATCATGATTTCTCATTGAATCCATGTATACTACTAAATAAATGTTTTTCGTGAAATTTTATATGTATTTTGTCCAAAGTTCTTTCAGAAATAGTCGAATGTAGAATAATGAAAATATTGTTTGGGTTGGATAAAGAATCATCAATAAAAAGTTTTAAATAATAATAAATTAATATATTTATTGATGATTCCCATCATATCTGACCGATTATAGATTTCCTACATAAAAAAGCTAAAATTTATAGTTTCATATCACTTATACAAATACAGTTAATTTAGACTATGTATTTTACAAATCAAATTGAATCAAATCAAAATAGATGAACAGAAAGCTGTAAATTTGACGATACCTTAAAATCTCTTTGGATCTTTCCAGCCTTCTTTGTATTTTCACTGGAGTAAATTTTAACCTAGATAAAGGTTTACACTTTCACTCGAAATTAACATTCTCAGGAAAAACTCAAAACACTTTCCAATCTCTCATATAACTCGTGTTGAAAGTTGGTTTTGAGACGCCATGTTTTGACGTTAACACCTAAGCTCGGCCTCCATGTCAGATTTCAATACAGTTACCTATATTGGGATCTGACATGTCAGCTGGCGAATTCTGGCGGTCAGAACCGCCAGAATGAATTTTTTATTAACAACGTCAACAACGTGCAACGGTATGACAGCATTTTGATTTCTTACAAATGAGGTCGCAAAAGATCAATAATGGAAAGTGTTAATTTTACAAAACGTAGAATCTGCAAGTCTAGAGAGTGCTGTTGCGTGAAAAATTGTAATTCTAAAGCATATACAAATGCAGGTATTCGCTTTCATCGGTTTCTGAAGCCAAACAAATAATATCTTGTATTGAGAGAAAATCATTTTGGAGAAATGGAAAAGATTGATTTATTGAAGGTATGGAAAATCAATATGAAAAAGAATCACACAACTCCGATAATGATGGCGTGTTCTTTGCATTATACAAAGGAAAATTACATTCTTCCATGTAATTAAGTCCTATGATTGAAACTTAGACTAGTTCCCTTTAGTAATGAAAATTCCAGATGCTGCAGCCAAAACATTTTAAATGGTTGGATCTGTGTTGCCTGGAAATGTATTGGTATCAGAAGAAATTTTTAAAGTGATATGTGGTACGATAAATATGTCTTCTCTGATCTTAAAAGATGACAAATTTATTAAGTGAAATGATGGAGTAACAAATTTATGTATATGATGCTCATTAGATTGAAGTTAGTTATAATAAAAATACACACGGAATTAAAAAGTTTTTCATTGTATATTCATTGTTAATACATCTTGAGTTGCATTATGGTTGATGGTGTTTTATTATGAAAACCACATTTGTTTATATGAAACATTATGATTTCTCATTGAATCCATTTACACTACTAAATAAACGTTTATCATGAAATTTTGAATATATTTTGCCCAAAGTTCTTTCAGAAATAATTAAATGTCGAATAATAAAAAATAATTTCGAGTTGGATAAGGAATCATCAATAAAAAGTTTTGAAATGTGTTTTTTGATAATTGCCTATCATGTCTGGCAAATTTAAAACTTTCTACATGAAAAAGCTCGAGTTAATAGTTTCACATCACTTAGAAAAATAAAGTTGGTTTCGAGTAGGTATTTTACAAATCAAATCAAAATAGATAAACAGAAAGCAGTAAAGTTGACGATACCAGGCCTCGAATTCTCACCCTTTTTCCCACATTGTATTATGAATTTAGATCTTTTCACCTTCTCTGTATTTTCACTGGAGTAAATTTTCACCTACATAAAGGTTCACACTTACACTCGAAATTAACTTTCTTAGGAAAAACTCTAAAAGCTTCCAAATCTCTCATATAAATTGTGTTGAAAGTTGATTTTGAGACGCCATGTTTTGACGATATCACCTAAGCTCCGCCTCCATGTCAGATCCCAAAACATATATATATATATATATATATATATATATATATATATATATATAAATATAGATATATATATATATATATATATATATATATATGACTGTGCGCTTGAATCGGTGTTATGATCAAAAATTCAGTTAATTTATAAACTATATGATTCGTTCCAATTTAAACGAGGAGGTTAATAATTTGCTCACCACTGATGTAAACTAAAATGTTTTCATGTCTAAACTGGTTATCTTAGCCTACATTCTTGTTATTAGTAAAAGACTACCTATATATATATATATATATATATATATATATATATAAATATATATATATATATATATATATATATATAATATATATATATATATATATATATAATATATATATATATATATATATATATATATATATATATATATATATATTGTTCACGCCAAGTGAACGTTTTTCCAAACTATTAATTTTATTTTGTATTCTTTCAATATTCATTTCGTTAATTGTCCACATGTTATATTTAATGCATATTGCTGCCTGAAAACGTCCAGCTGTGAAATTTGTCGTCTCCGCTTACCCCTTTCTATCATAAAGAGTTAAATACGTATTTGAGAGTCAAGAAGCGAACTTCGGCTGTAAGTGTCGTAAAATTAGCTACCTTTCTTTGCATCCAATAGTTACCAAATATAATTATACCGCGATTCAGCCAATCCGGTATTTTCAGTGAAAATAACAGTTCGTTCGGTAAACAAAACTGCATCCATTCAGAACATTTTTTTCGTTTCCTTCTATTTCATTTTGAATAAGACATTTCATTTCGTTGGCAAGATTTCGCATCCACTGTTGTAAAGTGTGTGAAAATTCAGAGGATAAGTGTAACGTTATAACTGACAGTCACAGCAAGTTCATACTAGGATCTACCACCTCTGGTTCGATTGTTGAGCTCAATCAATTTGTTCTGGACGCGTGAGTAAAACCACAGGATCCATTTCATCTACAAGTTCTCCTTGAAGGTAAGAGATTGTTCTGTTATTTTGTTTCATTTATCCTTTTTTTCGTACTGTGTTGGGATCCGCCTATATTATAAAGATCAAAAATTACAGTCCACAGCATCCTTAGTTTAAATTACATTATACTCGATCATTTCATACGGTTGAACCACTTCAATTAAATATAATTGAATTTTCCCCAACACGTTTTGGTCCTTCGAGTCGGATTAATAGAGCAAATTTTTCAAGTCCACTCAAAAATACAAATTTTAAATTAAATTCGGTTATATTTCAGATTGGGTAACAATTATTTCCTTAAAATTTCAAGTCTTTCAAGTTATTAATCACAACCCGGCAACATCTATCACAGCTGGTAGATTTTCATCATATTCCTTCACATCTGTTTCAATACAAGTAATATCGTTATACTTAGTTTGTTTTGCTTCTCTCATTAACATCAATTTTTTTTTCGTAACAATGCCAAGAACGGATACAGGCAACAATATGTTGGACAAATTGATCGATAAGAGAGCTAATGTATTCTCTATCGTTACCGGAATTTGGAATAAAGTGAAAGATTACAATGTTTCAAAATTACTCGAGTTACAAGTATACCAAGAAAAGATTACTGAATATGAATCTAAATTTCAAAATTTACAAGAGGAAATAATGGAACTAAATTGTTCATTACCTGCGGAAGAGCGCGTAGATACGGCTAAGTCAGAGTTGTCGTTTACAGAAATTGTAACACGCATAAGAGGTTTATTTTTATTTTTGAAACGACAAGAAACACCTTTGTTACCTGCGACCAATCCAGAAAGGTCAAATTCCACAGTTGACTCACCCTTATTGCTTCCGAAAATAAACATTCAGACCTTTGCTGGCGAAAGCGCCGAATGGCCTGAATTTTTTTCAATTATTCAATTCATTGGTTCATGAAAATAATAACTTAGCACCTATTCAAAAGTTTCAACTTTTGAAATCTTATTTACGGAATGATGCTCTCGCTGTCATAGCAGGGCTGCAATTATCAAATGAAAATTATATGTTAGCTTATGAAGCTTTGAAATCTCGTTTCCAAAATCCTAGGATGTTAGCAACTATGTACTTGAACAATATTTTCCATTTTAAGGCCGCAACCAATAATTCGGTATTTAATCTCAAAGAATTTTTAAATTGTCATCAAATCGCCGTTAACGCAATTAAGGCTTTAAATATCAGAAATTTAGCAGATTTCTTATTATTTTCATTGGCGTTACGTAACGTTGATCCTTATACAAGAAAGGCGTTTGAAAAATCATTTAAAGTCATGCGAACTACCTTAATACAATACTTTAATCGATTTTATAACAAAACAACTTAAAGCACAAGTGTTTTGTGAACAAAACACATCCTGGTCTATAATCAAATCAGATTCATTTCGGTCGTTGAATAATACTAAAAATAAAAAACAGTACATGTTGCTCGCTAATTCTGCATCCGCATCCCAAAAATCATATACAGGGTGTCTCAACTAAAATCAGGAAGTTTCGTTGTCCGAAATGCAGTGGCCTTCACCCGCTATTTGCATGTCCCTCGTATATAGGCATGTCAAGGCAAGCGAAATTCGAGTTTTTGAAAAATTCCAAACGATGTTTTAATTGCCTTGGTCTTCATAATTTCAATGACTGTTCGTCGAAGAATTCATGCAAAATATGTAAATCAAATCATCATCACACGAGTCTTCATCCAGAAAACAATAATACTCGCGATAGCGGATCTGTTTCCGAAAAACGTATTAGTTTCAATAATTCAAATAGTACTCCCGATAACCAGGAAGATATCGACTCTACTAAATTAAATTCCTACCATATTAATAAAAAATTCAACTCCATTAGTCAAGTTCTCCTGGGTACCATTGAAGCAAGAATACGAGCAGCTGATAATTCGTTGATTTCCGTTAGAGCTGTGCTTGATCCGGGATCTCAGATTTCAGCTATAGGTACTGACCTGGTTAAGAGGTTAGGTTTAAAGATTGATCCCGTCAATGTTTCAATTTCCGGCATAGGTCAAACGAATGCTAGACCGTTGGGCTTGGTTAACTGTAGATTATACCCTAGATCAAGATCGGATTCTTTTCAACTACAAGCCATAGTTTTGCCACATATAACTAATAATTTACCTTCTGCCCCCTTGTCTCACAAATTACGCAAGCAATTTGAGCATTTGAATTTGGCTGACGAAAGTTTTAACATTTCACAACCCATAGATATGCTATTGGGAGCAGATACTTATTCTTTCGTATTCGATCGTGATGGTCGTATGGCCTCATCGGGATATCCTACTGCCGTGAATACATTTTTTGGTTGGACCATCATTGGTACCGTCAATGACTCCTTTTCTACAACCAAATCGGTTCTACTCGCGCAATCTGATCTCAATGATCAAATTAATAAATTTTGGTCATTAGAAGAAGTTTCAGATGCCATTATTCTGAACCCTGTAGATGATTATGCAGATAAACATTTTTTATCCACTCATTATCGTGACGAAAGCGGTCGTTACATCGTTTCCTTGCCCTTCAATGTTGAGAATCCAACCCCTGATCTTTTGCACAATTCAAATAGATCTTTCAAGGCATTTCTGTCATTGGAAAGACGATTGTTAAGAAATCGGGAAGCCTTTGATTCCTATAAAAAATTCATGGTGGAATATTTAGAATTAAATCACATGTCACCTACCTCTAGTTTCAACAAATACGTTATTCCACATCATGTTGTGCGTAAAGAATCCAGCTCATCGACAAAATTTCGAGTTGTGTTCAACGCATCTGATTCAGACTTATCTGGTCAATCACTAAATGATAGACTTCTGAGTGGCCCTAAGATGCAAAAGGATATAAGAATTATTTTACTCGGCTTTAGAATGTATCCAATAGCTATTTGCTCCGACATCGAAAAGATGTACAGACAGATTCTTTTATGCCCTAGTGATCGTAAATATCAGCACATATACTGGCGTTCATCTCCGGATGAACCCGTAACAGAATTCGAGCTCAATACCGTTACTTATGGTTTGAAACCTTCGGCCTTTTTGGCTATTCGAGTATTGAATCAATTAGTATTCGATGAGGGTAGTATCTATCCGAAAGCATCTCAAGTCGTTCTTAACGACATATATGTCGATGATATTATTACAGGTGCGTTCGATATTCAACAAGCAATTGAATTGCGCAATCAACTTCAGGAATTACTGAAGAAGGGTGGCTTTCCCTTGAAAAAGTGGTCAAGTAACTGTCCTGACATTTTGAATGGATTACCTTCAAATCACATTGAATCGCAATTAGATTTTGACGATGATTCCATGGGAATTAAGATCTTGGGATTGAATTGGATTCCTAGGACTGATTCATTCGGGTTCAATGTAGGTGAATTCAATGAAACGCCAACCAAGAGATCTGTTCTCTCTTACATCGCTCGTATCTTCGATCCTGTGGGATTTTTGGCTCCAATAGTAGTTTCTATGAAAGTCTTGATGCAAAAATTATGGATGGAAAAACTAGGTTGGGATGAATCTTTGCCAACTTCTTCTGCTAACGACTGGTCGAGGATAATTGATAAAGTTCAATTACTTTCGAATATATCTATTCCTCGCTGTATAGTTTCTACACCAGGGTGTTACATCATACTGGCAGGGTTTTGCGATGCATCGGAAAAAGCTTACGCAGCTAGTGTTTATCTCTCGGTCTCTTTTAACGGTGACATCTCATCTCACTTATGGGCTGCTAAGACTAAGGTAGCTCCCCTCAAGACCATGTCCGTTCCTCGCTTAGAACTTTCTGCGGCGGTTCTACTGGCCAAACTGATCAAACTTATACTGAAAAATAGATTTCCTGTTGCAGTTTCCGAAGTACGATTATTTTCTGATTCCCAAATTGTTCTCTCATGGATAGCTACGCCCCCACACCAGCTTAAAACATTCGTCGCAAATCGTGTAGTCGCAATAAACGATTGCTTTCCAAATGGTTCCTGGTATCATATACCGACAGAGTCAAATCCTGCTGACTTGCCATCCCGAGGGCTGACACCTCAACAATTTGTAACTCCTGAAACACATGAATTTTGGATGCATGGCCCAGCATTTCTAACGAAGGCAAGTTCCCTTTGGCCAGCTCCGTTTTCTGATCTTCGTGAGAACAAACACTGTTTACCTGAACTGAAAACTATTCTTAATGTTTCAACTGTAGAACCACCTCCTGCAAATCCATTATCATTTCTAATAGAAAAATTTTCAAGCCTAAACAAGGTAAAGCGAGTATTTGCTTATATTCACAGATTCATTTTCAATTGTCGCTCCCATTTGAGTTCACACTCGCGATTGTCTGGTCCTATTTCTCCAGATGAATTGGAAAGTGCTCTCCATTCCATTTTGGTGCTTACTCAACAGCAGCACTTTTATGATCTGCGTGAAAATTTACTGCGAAAAAAATCTGTCGGTAAGTCTTTAAGGACCTTGAATCCTTATATTGATTTTAAGGGATTGATCAGGGTGGGCGGAAGATTGCAGTTTTCATCATTGCCTCAGGATGCTAAGCATCCAATTTTGCTTCCAAAGAAATCGGCTTTATCGCGTTTAATTTGTCTCCATTATCATTTGATTGCACTTCATTCTGGTCCCAATACAACCATGAGCTTAATTCGCCAAAATTTTTGGATATTATCCCTGAGAAGTTTAGTAAGGACGTGTATTAGGGGTTGTATTGGCTGTACCAGATTTAGAGGTATGACATTGCAGCCTTTGATGGCCCCTTTACCCTCGTCAAGAGTGAATGTTTCACGTGCATTTAGCAAAGTGGGTGTTGACTTCGCGGGTCCCTTCTCATACCGTTCTAATAATGCTCGGAAACCGACGACTTTGAAGGCATACCTTGCTCTCTTCGTATGTCTCGCCACCAAAGCAGTCCATTTAGAACTGGTCTCTTCTCTTACCGTTGAGGCTTTTATAGCAACGTTGGATCGATTCGTTGCTAGGAGAGGTCTACCGCAAGAAATTTGGTCTGACAATGGTCGTAACTTCGTCGGCACTACGCGTTATTTGTGTGAAGTTTCTCATTTTTTGAAGAGAAGCAATGTTGACATATGCGATAACCTGTCAAACAAATCCATCAAGTGGAGATTCATTCCACCATATTCCCCACATTTTGGTGGAATATGGGAAGCCGGTGTGAAATCGGCCAAACGCTTGCTTAATAAAGTCTTAGGTTGTACCTCTTGTTCCTTTGAGGAACTTGCAACCATTTTTGCTCGAGTTGAAGCGGTATTGAACAGTCGTCCAATGTGCCCATTGTCCTCAGATCCTTCTGAATCTGTGGATTTTCTCACCCCCGGACATTTTCTGATAGGTTCGCCTCTACTATCTATACCCGAATATAACTATTGCGAATCAAAAACACCGCTCAAACGATGGGAAAACCACCAAAAATTGTTTCAATATTTTTGGAAAAAATGGTCAAATGAATACCTTCACACGATCATTCAACGCAATAAATGGCAGACTGAAATCCCATGCCCTTCCATCGGAGATTTAGTCTTCATAAAAGGTGTAAATACAGCACCGGCTACTTGGCCTATGGGGAGAATTGTTGATTTGTTTCCGGGGCCCGATGGTGTCGCTCGGGTTGCGTCGGTGAAAACAGCAACAGGTCTATATACGAGAGCCCTGACCAAGTTGATACCTCTCAACATTTAATTTATGGTTATTATGTATATATTTATAGTATTTTTCTTCTTGGTAATATGATACTTAGTTTTCTTTATTTATTTATTTATTTTTTTTTTTTTTTCCAAATTCTCTATTAAAATTAACTTAATTTTAGGTGGGCGGTTATGTTCACGCCAAGTGAACGTTTTTCCAAACTATTAATTTTATTTTGTATTCTTTCAATATTCATTTCGTTAATTGTCCACATGTTATATTTAATGCATATTGCTGCCTGAAAACGTCCAGCTGTGAAATTTGTCGTCTCCGCTTACCCCTCTCTATCATAAAGAGTTAAATACGTATTTGAGAGTCAAGAAGCGAACTTCGGCTGTAAGTGTCGTAAAATTAGCTACCTTTCTTTGCATCCAATAGTTACCAAATATAATTATACCGCGATTCAGCCAATCCGGTATTTTCAGTGAAAATAACAGTTCGTTCGGTAAACAAAACTGCATCCATTCAGAACATTTTTTTCGTTTCCTTCTATTTCATTTTGAATAAGACATTTCATTTCGTTGGCAAGATTTCGCATCCACTGTTGTAAAGTGTGTGAAAATTCAGAGGATAAGTGTAACGTTATAACTGACAGTCACAGCAAGTTCATACTAGGATCTACCACCTCTGGTTCGATTGTTGAGCTCAATCAATTTGTTCTGGACGCGTGAGTAAAACCACAGGATCCATTTCATCTACAAGTTCTCCTTGAAGGTAAGAGATTGTTCTGTTATTTTGTTTCATTTATCCTTTTTTTCGTACTGTGTTGGGATCCGCCTATATTATAAAGATCAAAAATTACAGTCCACAGCATCCTTAGTTTAAATTACATTATACTCGATCATTTCATACGGTTGAACCACTTCAATTAAATATAATTGAATTTTCCCCAACATATATATATATATATATATATATATATATACAATCTTGGTGGATGGATGATACTGATGAGCCCCGATAAGGGCGAAACAGTCTGTCTATCAATTTCCATCGATTGTGATAAACAAATTAACATTTCGAACAATTACCGTCTGGGGTAGATGTTGATATTTCGATGCTTCGTGAACTCTTATAACCAGCTCCGCTAGGAGGTTTGTTTGATTAGTTTCAAATAAATGTCCTAGTTCACTTAATTTTATAACCACGGGCGTGTTTTCCGTTTAACACGAATAATTCTTACTTATATTCATTTGCCATTGCGATAAAATTCGGGGCGATTGCTGCCTGCGGTGTGTAATGTTGAATCACATCGAAATTGATGTGTCAGCTTTACTCTTGCTTAGCGAATATGGTAGCCACCTTTGGGTGTCCGGACGTACTAGTTCTCGTTGCCGAAATGTTTTTTTTTTCTGAAAGATGTGGTTCATTTGTTTCCGACTGGTGGCGCTGAGTCATATTTATATGTCATGGAGTTACTAGAAGAAATATGTATGACCGTTTGAAATGTTGGTTTGGTTATCACTCTTGGTGGATGGATGATACTGATGAGCCCCGATAAGGGCGAAACAGTCTGTCTATCAATTTCCATCGATTGTGATAAACAAATTAACATTTCGAACAATTACCGTCTGGGGTAGATGTTGATAATTCGATGCTTCGTGAACTCTTATAACCAGCTCCGCTAGGAGGTTTGTTTGAATAGTTTCAAATAAATGTCCTAGTTCACTTAATTTTATAACCACGGGCGTGTTTTCCGTTTAACACGAATAATTCTTACTTATATATATATATATATATATATATATATATATATATATATATATATATATATATATATATATATCTATATATATAATATATATATATATATATATATATATATATATTATATATATATATATATATATATTCATATATATATATATAAATATATATATATCCATATATATATATAAATAAATATATATATATATATATATATATATATAATTAAATTTATTATAATATTTCAAATCCGTAAGATCTTATTAGTACTTTAGTTGTTGATAAGTGAGGCTAAATACTTGCGTTTAATTATTAGCATAACAGCAGACTCTCCTCACTGTTGAACAAATTGCAGATATTTCGGCAAAGTGGAAAAATTCAACTTAGAAAGTAGAAACTTAACTTTTTGATGGTGAAATGAATAACAAAACTAAATTTGAATTTACTACGTTTATTATCACTAAATATTTTGAAAAATTTAACACTGCGATTGCAATTTCGGTCACTAGACCATCATGGGGCAGATTGGGTTAAGAACTGAATACAGGATTATAGATTTGCGCTTACGGGTGGGAAAGAATTATTGCAGGTACTTAAATAGACAAGAGGAACATATTTCAAGAAGGGCTATTCGAGTGAATTTCCCAAATTGGTACAATACAATGTTCTTAGAAAGGTCGTTATTGATTGAATACACTAAATATAGGAGAAGATATCAAGTCAATCTGGTCGTTCAGCAAGATATCTTTTGCATTATGATTGAGTTTAAAAATTTCTAATGATTCTAAGTAAGTAAGTTTGGCTCCTTTCGGTAATTTGTGCATGATTTGAAAATTATCCATTTGTTGAAATGGGTGGTGGTTTTCACGGCAATGATTTGAAAACGTTGAATCCGTTTTATTTTTCAAAAAAAAATGTTGGTGTTCTTTAAATCTTGTCTTAAACGATCGACCAGTCTGACCTATATATACTCCTCTACATACAGGACAAATCAACTTATAAACTCCTGAACTATCAAATTTTGAAGTGATATCTTTGACATTGAATAAAAATCCTGAGAGTTTTGTCTTAGGTTTGAAAGCAATTTTAATATTACATTTAGGTATGACATTAGCAACTTTTTCTGTTAGAGGACCAAAATACGTTAAGGATGTGAATTTTTCCGATTTTTCTACTTTTAATTGAGGATATATGCTGTTGTACGCTAGTTGACTACGTTTCTTGTTTATCATTTTATCTACCAAACTTGTATTGAAACCTTTAGTTGAAGCAATTATTTTTATAGTCGAAATTTCTTTTGCTAAATTTGTTACGGATAATGGAATTGAAAACGCTCTGTGGATCATTGAATTAAAAGCTCAATGTTTATGGGAAAGAGGATGATTTAAATCCGACGGAATACATATATCCGTGAAAGTTGGTTTTCTATATATATCGAAACTCAAAGTATTATTATTATGAAAGATAGTTAAATCCGAGAAGTTTATCTGTCGATCCAAGTCTTTTTCAATTTGGAACTTTATATTTGGGTGAATGCTATTAATATAATTCAAAAACTGATCTTATTGTCTCGCGGTGCCCTTAAAACAAGCAATTACATCATCAACGTATCTATCCCAAAAACTTATATGTGATGCTTTAGTAGAATTGAATATTATGTTCTCTATATGTGACATGAAAATGTCTGCAATAAGCGGACTTAAGGGGGAACCTATAGCCAGCCCACTAGATTGTTCAAAAATTTTGTTATCAAACTGGAAGTAATTTTACTATGACATATATCTAATAAGAAAATGATATCATTTATTGTTTATTGTGGTAACGTCCATTATCATAATATCGGAGAAATCTTACAGGTTTCTGGACAAAAATGTTTATTATTAATTTACTAACAATGCCGACGTTTCAATGCTACTTGCATCTTTTTCAAGGCTGAAATGAACAATTTAAATCACAAAACAATACATGGATTGGCAAATGCAAAATTCTTACCTAGTTAACAAATCTAAAAAACAAATAGTTTGAAATACATAGTTAGCATAAACACATAGTTCTCAACAACATTCATGAAATTAAAGTCTACTAACACTGTCATAAAATATGGGAAACAAACGGCGTGGCAATACAACGAATGCGCAAGTATGCATACAGATAGTAAATTAATAATAAACATTTTTGTCCAGAAACCTGTAAGATTTCTCCGATATCATTTATTTTAATGATATCCATAGTGGATTGTTGCAAAATATCTAAGACAAGTGGTGAACACTCATCTGCTGGTATATTGGAGAACATATTATCAACATAGAAGCTAACAAGAAAAGAGTTAGCAGGAGTTACAAAGTTTTTCAGTTTCCGTACTAAATCAATAGAGTTCTTTACTGTATATTTTGGAGTGAAATTAGTTAATTTTCTGAATGTGAAATTAAGATCTTTGGCTAATTTATACGTTGGGCTATTTATGTGAGAAACTACAGGTCATATTGGGCTATTTTCTTTGTGGTTTTTTACTAATCCGTAAAGTTTTGGAGTTCCAGGTTTCATATGTATTATTGAAAAATTAGGTTTTGATAGTGTATTTGGGGAAATTTCTTGAAGGGCTTGTCTAACAGTTTTTTGAAATTTATTCGTTGGATCGACTGATATTTGTTTAATTTGTTCCGTTTGAAGAATGTGAAATGAATAGTTTTATCCCTGATGTGGATATTTTGATAGTTTTATTTGGAAGTATCAGCTCTTACGGTTCAAAATAGAACAGTTAGTTTCAACGGCAATATACTATGATATTTTGATTCATAAATAAAAAGAATTCGTAATGACTGTGGAGTCTTGATCACTTTCAATAAATGGGACTCTCGTATCCTACAATTATGAAATAACACCGTGCGTACAATGCACAATATATTTATTTTGGTACCACCACAAGTTTCTGCATAAATTTAATTGAATGTGTCTGTAGCACATACTATATAGAAATTTTTGCTTTTTGCATTGCTTTTGTAAGCTTCAACTATACCAAATCTCACATTCTTCCGTGCATGCAGTGAAAAGAGGTACAAAGTTTTTTCTTCGCGTTTAATTAAAAGTATAAACATAATGTACCGATAAAGTTATATTGGTATGAAAGAGGTTAGGTTAATTATGGCGCCACGTCATTTACATAACCTTAATAATGAGCAACCATTATACAAGTCTTTACATTAATATTGACTCACGAACTTTATCTATACTTCCTGTGCTAGTACTAATATAAATTTGTTAAATTGACACACTCATTATACTTACATTCTTTACTTTAACTGAAAAGTTATATTCGGTATACCTACCTATAATACCACTGTTCTCGATAACTTTAAAGTAGTTCAACATGATTAATGAGTCAACGTCTTGCCGGAGATGGTTCTCTTGCGATAGAGCCCGCTTGTAGGGAAGTTGTCGACAGAATCCGCGATAAAGGCCTCAATGACAAAAGTTGAAATACACCTTCTGTACGAAGCCCCTTTTTGCTCTTGTACAGATGTCTATTATGACGAACAATGCCTTTGTTGGATGATTGATCATCTTATTCTAATTTAGCTTATAAATGTCTTTATGTATGCCAAGAACGATGGTGATGGTATCGTGTTCATCAACCTGAATACAACGATTTTTATTGTTACTGGGGAACAGATTCGGATAATTTCAATTTTTTACTCAATAGGTTATATCATTCAACTAATGGAAACTAAGGAGTTGCGTTACCTAATTAAAAATTTAATTTCAGTGTTCTCAATGGAGAGAAAAATTGTAAAATATTTGGTCATCTTCTAGCAATATCACATGAAGTTAACAAGAAAAGTCTTCTATATTTTAAGAATTATCAAACATTTTCCCAAGGAATCTGGTTATATTCATTCCGTGACGCGAAACCTGGTTTACAATGCAATAGTCAATTAAAGCAAACGTCAAGTCACACCGTCTCAAAATCTACATACATCTCTCCATTGCATTATTTGACTCGAAGTGAATCAACATATTTCTCATTCTTCCCTAATAAATCAACCCATAACGCTGGGGGCCTCGGTAGACCAGCGGTCAGGTGTACCGCCTATGCCGTTTGTAAACCGAGGATTGTGGGTTCGAGTCCCACCTTGCTCTTGGGTGTTGTATATGTCCGGAATTTAGTGGATCTATTTATATAATTAAAATGGTTGGGTAATGTACATAGTTTACAAGCCCATTGGCCGTTCGGAACCGGCGTTAAACTGTAGGTCCCTTGAGAAAAAAAAAAAAAAACCCATAACGCACTCCACCAAAGATATTGAAGATGTGTATTTTGTAAATGTGGAATATGGGATTGTTTGTTGATTTTCAAATTATTACCAAATTTTTCTTGTTTACTTTTTATGATATATAAAATTGACTATGGCCAACTATTTTTTTAAATATCTCTAGATATGACAATCAGTCATATCTTGAGATATTTGAAAGTCATGTACGACATTAATTTGACTTTCCTAAAGTTAATTTACTGAGATTATAAAAAAATTATTTTTTACGGTTTTTTCATAAACAAAATGTGTTTGATTATTAACAATACCACTTCAGATGTCATATGAGTTGATCAAATTCCAGATTCATAATTTTGTCACAGGCCAATTTTCTTGAGTGAAGTTTTGAAAATATACACGCCCGCTGCTTGTTACATGCCCTAACTGTACAATTGCCAATATCACTTCTTTCTTCCGGAGCCGTACCCGGTTTCGGGTGTAGGCGGACGCTCTACAACTATTCGTGTTGTGCGTGATACAGTAATACATGATTAGAAGGGACCTACAATTTTACGACGGTTCCGAACGACTTTATAGAGAGGCTTTACAAGGCAGTATACTTCTCCATGGTTTGCCATTGCCTTCCGAGAGGTGGCTCCGCATTAATTTGTTGGTTCGGCCGGAATTCGATCCACCGACCTTCTGTTCAGTAGCAACGCACTGACCACTGAACTACGAAGCCACTTCCCACTACCACTGCTTACATCAATATTATTTCTATTCCGAACATAAGTTTCAGTATATCGCAAGTGGACGAAGTATCTGAAATCTCATCGATGTTTCAACAATTTTCAGCCTCACTGCTTCTTATGCTTTATTAATTCACCTTGTTGCTCTATTTATTTAATGGTATCATTTTCAAATGATTTATCTCACATGTGTGTAACAAATGAATTCAATGCGGAGAAAATATTTGATTATGAATATTTTTGACCGAACAATAATTTGTGCATGGGCCAATATAAGCAGCATTGAAAAAGAGTTATTGATTAGAAAGACTTCTTAATTTCATACAAAATAACGAGGAGGCCCAGTAATTCTTCATGAAATGACGGAGGAGATTGAATCAAGAGCCAAATATACAAAAATTATTTTTGTTATTTTTTTCTACAGAGAATGGTTAATTTTGAATCAAATAGGTGAAAAAATAATTATATTTTGAAATTACCAAAAAATAAGCTTCTATAAGTACCCAACGCACTAAAAAGAAAAAAGGTATCAAATACACTAGCTATGGGCTTCCAATAAACTTTTCATCTAGTAATGTTCAAAAACTTTCCGCAAAAATATGAGACGTTTTTTGAGAAGCATATATAGTAGTTCTCATGATACCAAGGAGGCGAGATTTTTATAACGTATGGTCTTGTTTAGTCATTAAAATAATAAGTCTCGTATCAAGTCTCGTCACCTATTCTCCTTTTTTGTCTTTCCTCGAGAATTTCGTGAAAGTATCGAAATCTCGTCATGCATAATCTTCTTGTTTCAATGCAATAAGGAATACCTGCTATAATGTAGGAATCAGAAGAAAAAATTACAATTGTTGAAAGATAATATCATGTATTTGAGAGTGAAACATCTGAAAAAAATCAAAATTTAACATCATTTGATTATTTTTCAAATGAAATAATTATAAAAATCAAAGTTAAAAGAACAGCCCTTGGCCATCTCGGTTGTAAATAATTTTGTTTTTCACCCAATCGTTTAGGCATAACAAACATCGTGCAGATTCATTATTTAGACAATTTCGATGTTTTCTTATAGTTAACCTATTCTGCACCTGGCTATTTCATCTCGATTTGTCCCTTTCAAATCAATGATAAAATAAGTATCGAATTTGCCTTTGTGAGTGTGAGAGTCGTTTTGTGTTTGCATTCGAGGCGAAATGGTACTGCTAGTTAATAAAGACGACAATTCAGTTTAGACTGTTTTTGTGGATTCGAAATTCTTTAAAAAACTAACTTTCATTTTTATATGCCCTCCAAAGAGCTCTAGAATGCTGAGTTTCATCGAATTAATTTCCACATCTTCTACTATCAGGATGAAAATTTCTCGCTCGTTTACTTTCTTCATTATTCAAAGTTTAAGAATTCCAAAATTTGGACAATTTTGTTCTGCTTCGAAGACAACCCCAGATCTCAGGTCATTTAGTATAGTGGAGGCTGCCGGAGATTGTGGTACATAACCACAAAAACCACTCCCGTTCTTCAACGTAGATTTTCGATACAGTGTAATAGACTTTAATTTTCGTGATAATTGTGGTGTCGAATCTACTGATACTTATACTGAGTTAAGTAACATACCTACTCCGTATTATTTATCGAAAATAATTATTTCTCTTTTTATGCTTCTTCACTCACTTGATTATTACCGATACATAGTTTTTTATTCTCTAACAAATGGAGACTATATTGCTAGTGAGCTTTTATTTGAATGTTTCTAGTGAAGATGCTTGAAAATATAGGTTAGAAACTTGAAAAATGTCATCATGTTATACTTCTTCCAATAACAACTCGATCTACGGTTTCAAGTGAAGGAAATAAAATATGATCGCAAACATAATTAATTGATTACGATGGATTCCCAGGAGACAACGAGATGTCCAATAAAGGAAGAATATAATATTGACTCTCGATAAAATGAGAACCTAGTCAACAGTTATTTGGAATCCGAGAAAATCCAGGAGGTAGAAGATGAAAAGCTGGAATGTTGAAAATGAAGCGACACTTTAGTAAATATCCAGTCGCAAACTTAATATCTGATAGCGGACACTCTTGCTCCAGACAGGTAATCAAAAGATGAAGGATACATCTCTGATGAAATATTCATTTTGGTTTCATTTCATTTTCTTTTATGTCGTCTTACTTTGACGGTTGATTTTAATATTTATTTGTGGGGCACAAGGTTTTCTTAATTGCTGTGAATAATTAAAAGAATACGTAATCGTGAATGCTATTCGAAATGAGATTTTTGGATAACTTATAACGAAGAGTATATTTCCAGAATTAGAATTTAAAATTTTATATATAAGTGAATGTCGACTCAAATCATATATTGAAAAAAATTTTAATATTTAACTATGCATGTTTGATATGAGGTTAGAAGCCTGAATGTACACATTTTAATGACAAATTTTTAATTATTATTTCAACAAATTGTTGACAAAATACTCACAGGTTGAACACATCTATTTTGTACGTATTCAAATTATTTTAATTTATGCCGGGATAAAGAATTACGATATTTAGATATATATATATATATATATATATATATATATATATATATATATATATATATATATATATATATATATATATATATATATATATATTGTTAAATATATATTCTTTATTTATTTAGCGTATGGCTACATCACGGGTAAGTACATAACAAGAATAACAGAATTTCACAAATGATGGTGTCATATATTAAGTGAATAATAATATTTGAAAAATATATTTACTTTCGAATATCCATTTGATATAAGAATATTTCGAATACAATAAAAATAGATATCTTATCAATATGGTTCAAAATCTAGTGAAATTTAGTAATTGTTTTGGTAATGGTTTCTTGAAGATTCATAAATAATATACATTTGTTAGAGAAATGTTATAGAAATAATTGATACCAAAATTTGTAAAATAATTCATATTCCTGAAATTGTAATTAAAATATTACGTACTCGATAATATTCCTGGTAGCCGTGATTTCATTATAAACATATATTTATATATATGTATATATATATATATATATATATATATATATATATATATATATATATATATATATATATATATATATATATATATATATATACACAATCAATTGTCATAGAGGAAACATCTCTCCATATAATTATAGATACTGGTTTCCATGGCAACATAACCGCCATTATGTATTCCTAAAAGTATATAAATGTGGTTATAATTGAGAGTAGATGATACAAATATGAATAGTACTATAATATATACCTTGAAACATAATTATTCAAGACAAAATTCAAAAATATCAGAAGGATTCATTGTCAGTCTTATTATACATGAAAATACGTAGCAGACAGCCATTCAGTAGAGACATCTGAACTACGAACTAAGATAGGATAGGTAGAATAAATCTAACAAATTCAAAAAGATTTTAGATTAAAGAAATCATACCAGTAAGGAAAAGACGTCAGTAAAATTGAACAGTGAAATCGTGACTAAATCCTCCATTTATTGGCCAATATAATTTCGGAAAAACATTACAAAGAGTTATCAATTTTAGGTAAGTTGTTTTACGTTTATTGGCTTTATTTAATTTTTGGAAATCGTTGTGTTTTTTGAAATTCAATTAATGTTGAAATTATACTATAGCATTCAAAAAATTATTAATAAAAAAATCCATTATAGTGAACCTGCCCTGATTAATGATTCTGGCAAAAATTTGAATTTCGAATTGAATATCAAATATCATTATAGAGTAAAAATAATTTCATCAATTTCAAATTTTGAAAATTCGTTAAATCTTCTTAGTAATTAGATACTGAAAATTATCAGTAAAACAGTGAATACTTCTATCTTTACTTAGGATAGGAAAATATTTTAATTTCGAAGTAAAATCTCTCAATATGAAAAAGAAAATACCTAGGTTCAATGGCAATATTCCACTTTTATATTGTTATATTTTGATCCTTATGAAGAAAGAACTCGCAAGAATTCGTTCGAGTTTTAATCACTATCAAGAACCCGTATTCTACGAGTATAAAATAAAACGCAAATGTTGAATTTGATGTGTCGGGGTAGTGCGTACAATGCAAGTTTTCCATTTTGGAACCCTTTAACATGAGATTAAACCGCTGTTTTCAACCACTCTATTGTTCAGTTGAAAACATACACGCGCACACTCGAGTGTGAGTTTCTGCATAATTGAAATCCGCGAAACTTGACTTGACAAATATAAGTTGGATGGCATAAACCATCCCGAATTCAGAATATCATGACACCTCGGAATTTCCGCTCTCTCGACATTCCTAAATGAAATGGCTTCTATATGTTTGAAAACGTTTTAACGTTATGTCAGATCGCAGGGATTTATGCGCGTTCCCTTTGTCAGACGTGTTCCTTGCGGTTCTGAAATAATAAAGACCCGTTTCTGATGTCGTTGAGCTCCGATGGCGGACTGAGACATCCCGGAAAATCGATAGAAATGTCGAATTTTCTCCTATATTTCTAGAGATAAGATGTAAAGCCATTTTGATGGAGAATCCTTTAGGAACCTTGGTAGTGGATTTTACATGTTATAAGTTTTTATTTTATTGAGTCTCTCGAATTAATTTTTTCCGGAACATAGAATCTACGAATTTTTTGACTGTACTCAAACTTGCTTGTACATTTCAATATAGAAAACTCCATTGTGACAGGAATTTACAAATATATATATTTATATATATATATATATATATATATATATATATATATATATATATATATATATATATATATATATATATATATATATATATAAATATATATATATATATAATATATATATATATATATATATATATATATATATATATATATATATATATATATATATATATTTTTATATAATATATATATATATATATATATATATATATATATATATATATATATATATATATATATATATATATATATATATATATATATATATATATATATAAACCGGGTGTCCACGGAAGGCTCGCCCCTATAACTTTTTTGTTTTCAGAGATAATGACTATTTGATGCATAAAACTGCATTTTTTGACAAGTAACTCAACTTCATGTATCTTCCGGGACACCGGGTATATTTTCAGTTTTTATGTCTCCATATGACATTTAGAATACAACCATGTGTCATTTGTTACTTTTTGTATCCTTTTTTTTATTTTTTTTTCGAAATAAATTTTTATTCTAGGGGGCTATGGATGCGTTCAAATAACTAATTTCGGTCCTAAAATATATGTTAAAATACATCTTCACTGTTTTCGATCAAAATGTTTCAGCTATGTGAAGTTTAATTTTAAAACTTTTATTACTATTTTTTTTAAATGGCAACATGGTGGCTCGTCGGATTAAAAAAAAAGATAATTTTATTACGATTAATTTGATACCGCACTCTAGGTATTAGGTTGAAAGAAAACTTTCGATAAAAACCCGAAATCCCATTACCTTAGAACTTTCTTCAAATGAAGAATCTTATTGAGATTAAAATAACATTTGAAATCATCGAGTAGCCTGTGACCAACACAACTGAAACAAAATAAGTCCAATGCCACGCCCATAAATCTACGTCCCTGGATGGCAAACAGGGCCTTTTTAGGACCGAAAATATGTATTTGAGCGCATCTATAGCCTTCTACAATAAAAACTTATTTAAAAAAAAATTGAACGGTTACAAAAAGTAGCAAATGATACATGGTTGTATTCTTAATGTCATATGGAGACAAAAAAACTGAAAATATAACGGGTGTCCCATTTAAAAATCGAAAGTTTATGTCACTTCCGGTGAAACCGGAGGTTGCATGTTGAGTTACTTGTCAAAAAACACAGTTTTATGCATTAAACAGATCCTGTAAATTTCATTTCAGCATCTCCGAAAACAAAAAAATTATAGGGTCGAGCCACCTTCCGTGAACACCCGGTATATATATATATATATATATATATATATATATATATATATATATATATATATATATATATATATATATATATATATATATATATATATATATATATATATATATATATATATATATATATATATATATATATATATATATATGTGTGTTCGGAAAGATTTCCGCGTTCGGAAGTATTTGAAGAACATGATTCTCGTTATGAACCGCCTAAAAGATTCGAAAAATCTCGACGTTTCAGCTCCCCTGTGAAGCCATCTTCAGGAGAATAGGGGGAATAATTCAATATATATACAGGGCTATTCAAATTCGAGTATATGCATGGGGATTTCGATAACGGTAAGAGATAGAGGGATGGTTAAATGGGGGCAAAGTAGCATATTTCAGAGGTCAGTTATATGGATAAAAAAAATCTGATCTAGCTCCTTTAGTTCTGGAGTTATATAGGAAAATTCGAAAATTTCGAAATCCTTTTTTTGCCTATATCTTTTTATTTAATGAATTATTTTCAAAACAATTGTCACTTTGCCATTGCCACTTTTTCTAAGCTATCTAAATATCTGAATAAAAATTATATACAGGGTGTCGTATAAATTGGGCCACCCTCAACTTTCAATTTTCAAATACGGACCTGTATTTTTTATTGCATTTTTTTAAATGCCAAGAGTCATGTTTTATATTGACGTAGTATTTTCATCTGAATTACAGAGTGTTCTGAAAATATTGAACTATTACCAGTAAAATTTCTACATTTTTTAAAATTCCAGCTCTAATTAAATAAATATCATAGAATAAGGTATAAAATGCCTAGGATTTGGAAGATAATCAACATTATTCGACGAAAAATGTCTTCTTCGAGAATTCATCCACATTTCAGTTCACGCAACCCATGATCAATATACGAAAATGTGAAATTTTTCCCAGTACGTACATGTATGTGCATATAATCAATGACCAAACAAAATAATCTTCCAATGGCAATCTTCATACTCGACACCAATTTGGAAATATTTCATTGTTACTTTTCGAACTACCTATATAATTATGTTTCATATTGGCGTTTTATTTTTATATAAATCATAAAGTGGTTTGTGAATACTGAACTAATACTAGTGATATCTCATCATTTTTTAATTCCATAACAACTCTAATTAACCTCAGTAGGTATGAGGAAGATCTGTTGTATGTATTCTGCTGAGAACTCACAAACATAATCTGTCACAAACATAACATTGTATTTGATCATATAGGTTTTCATATTTTATAACTTATCGCATAAGAACATGTTTAGTTATTATCTAGAATTGAAATAAGTCATTATAAGTTATCATAATCGAAATAAATGTTTGAATTGACGATCTTCTCGTTCCAGACATTTACAGAGTCGTTTTTTAAAGTTATTATTCGCTCTGAAGATATCTCTTCGGCGTAGTGATGCCAAAGCGTTCATGATTTTAATTCTTAAATCTTCTATACTTTCAATTTCGTTTTGATATATTCTATTTTTTAGTGTACCCCATAAAAAAAAGTCAAGCGGAAAGATGAATGCTCCTACTATTTCTGTAGAAAACGTTAATCATATCTCTTTTCTGCTCTATGGGGAAACACATTTTCAGTACTAACAGATTTTTCATTAAATACCAACGGTAATTTCCAAGAAACTGTCAAAAGAATGACAAGTGAGGTGAACTAAATATTTATTTTCCAAAGCATACTATGAGAATTCAAATAGTTTAATCATAATTGTTGTATATAGCAACAGAATGCCCATAAATTAGCTGAAAATGTAGATAGTTCGGAAAGTAATTAACAATGAAATATTTGCAAATTGGTGTCTGTAATATGAAGATTGCCAGTCGAACATTTTTTTGTTTGGGCAATGATTATATGCACATAAACGTACTAGGAAGAATTTCGCATTTTCGTACATTGATCATGGGTTACGTGAAGTGAAATGTGGATGAATTCTTGAAAAAGACATTTTTCGTCGAATAATGTTGATTATCTTCCAAATCCTAAAAATTTAATTAGAGCTGCAATTTTAAAAAAATGTTGAGATTTTACTGGTAATAGTTCAATATTTCCAGAACACTCTGTAATTCAGATGAAAATACTACGTCAATATAAAACATGACTCTTGGCATTCAAAAAAATGCAATAAAAAATACAGGTCCGTATTTGAAAATTGAAAGTTGAGGGTGGCCCAATTTATACGACACCCTGTATATAATTTTTATTCAGATATTTAGATAGCTTAAAAAAAGTGGCAATGGCAAAGTGACAATTGTTTTGAAAACAATTCATTAAATAAAAAGATATAGGCAAAAAAAGGATTTAGAAATTTTCGAATTTTCCAATATAACTCCAGAACTAGAGGAGCTAGATCAGATTTTTTTTATCCATATAACTGACCTCTGAAATATGCAACTTTGCCCCCATTTAACCATCCCTCTATCTCTTACCGTTATCGAAATCCCCATGCATATACTCGAATTTGAATAGCCCTGTGTATATATATATATATATATATATATATATATATATATATATATATATATATATATATATATATATATATATATATATATATATATATATATATATATATATATATATATATATATATATATATATATATATATATGACTGTGCACGTGAATCGGTGATGATCCAAAATTCAATTAATTTATAAACGATATGATTCATTCCAATTTAAACGTGGAGGTCAATAATTTGCTCACTACTGATGTAAACTAAGTTGTTTTCATGTCTAGACTGGTTATCTTAGCCTACATTCTTGTTAATACTACCTAAAAAGAGATATGTGGACTTCATTGAAATTCTTCTAGTTAGGAGAAAAAGAATTCATATTTTTGTACCTAGAGAAATCAATTTATAAAAACAGTTTCGTCTGTTTCTCGTTAATCATAAAATTTCTGATCGAGAATTTAGTTATTGTTTTCCATGATTGCACATTAATATCAGTTTGATATTTTACATGCTTTATTATTACCGTACTGATTTTCTGTGGAGATAGCTACTTCGATTTCCCCACTTCGAGTAAACAGTTCAAAAAAGCTCTCTGATGTTGTGAGTTCCTAATTGCAATGTACCTATAATTGAACTTTGTGCCATGAATGCGAACTACTTGTTGATGGAAGTTGACTGCTTTGAAAGTTCGCATTATAAATTTAATTTATAATACGAAAATATAATGAATTATTATTTTGTTTGAAATATAATGAATCAATTGTTTTTTAGTTTTCAATTATCATGTATTTTATCTAGGTGAAGAGTATCGAATAACTTAATGCTGTTTAGCTAATTCACTGAAATCAAATTTATCTAATTATATTCAATGCTTGCATCATTTGTCATTAACATTGTTCTGTTTTTCAAAAACTCCGAGGTTACTTTTCCACTGAAAGTTTATTTCTCCTTTTTTTCGAAGCAGTGCTAGTAATATCCTCTAATAAAAATGAAGAAGCCATAAGAACAAAATAACCCATACGTTCCTGCAGAACAGTGTGTATGCAATTTAGATTTTATTCCAAGAGGTTAAATTCATTGCTCTACAATCTTCTCAACGTGAATTTAACCGTAAAATTCATTTCAGCGAAGCTTATCGCAAGTGGCCATGAAATTGAAAAATGACCAATGGAGAACTGGAGTAGCGTCCATCAACTGTTAAGGATAAGCAATAAAAAAAGGAAATTCGCGCAGGGTTCGAACGGCGTACGACATTCTTTTGTGCGTTGTGAAAGCGTTATTATACCCACTCTCCTTTTGGTTGTAAGGACTCTTCAAGGAGTATTTTTCAATCAGTAAAAGCTTTCGTGAAGTTGTACTATTCTAAATTGTCCTTTTATTATCTAAATTAATGGTGTAGATTCTTTGCGGAAATAATTCCGCAAATCTGAAATTTCGTATTTCAACTTTTGTGAACAGTCACAAGTCTTCACGAGTGTAATTTCGAATTGAACAATCGCAATTGGATGATACTCTCAATCTATAAAGCTATATGATTCAAATAATGAAAAAAATCTCGCTAAAAACAATAGAGATAAATATATATACACGATTGGGTTAAAGTACCTAAGAGACTAACTTTAATACAGAAAGGACGATATTATGAAATTTTGCAGGTAAATGCAGTAACACATAGTACATCTTGTGCGTTTTTTTTTATCAATGTAGCTACGCTCAGTTTCACCAGACATAGCCTCAACTCATCATATTTAAATGGTACAGTCTGTATCTTTTAGCAGGTTTTAATAGATTTTATGTTCCATTTTTTATAGAAATAAATATTAACTTTTTTGTAGGTAATTAATGATAAACTGAAACAGATCGAATTGAAAATATGACTTACTGGTTTCAACCATCATAATACAACTTCATATTTTCAATGATTTGATTCCTGAAAGATATCCTATATCACGTTCAGCTAAAATATTTGAACGTTTCAATTCAACTGATATAGTCAAAAAATTGCCAAAAATGGAAATACTGCAACGAATCAAGCGGCTGGAATAAACATTGCAATTGAATGAGAGGAATCAACTTGATATTCTACAACAAATTTGATACTAAACAATGGTATAAGTGGACGCTCTATAATTTTTTTCAATGGAACACTTATCGCAATATCTCAAAGTCAAGGTGAAATGAGAGTACTCAGAAGATGTTGAATTTTTGGAAGAGAAGTTGTAGAAAATAAGCTAACAGGTCCATTTCTTATAGAAGGCAAATTTGAATGATGTTGAGTATTTAGATCTACTGGATCATAGAATCATCCCTTGCACTGGAATATAATGAGTAGCTACCTCAACATTTTTGGTTTCAGAAAGATGGAGTACGCTTCCACTAAGATAGGCAAGTTAGAAATTTTTTTATGGGGTGGACGTGGAGGATTCATAGAGTGACCTGTGCATTTTTCACACCTAAGTACTTCAGATTCTCTTTGGGGTTACTTCAAATCACGTGTTTACGTTATACATGATGTAGATATTCATAACTGACTATAACTATTTTATTCAAATATACTTTTAAAGTAATATCATTTGAAAATTTTCCTATTCCTAATATTTCTAAATAAATTTATTTGAAAGTGAAAAGCTTTATGTGTTTGCCAATTATTTCAATTCATGTTTGGATATTCAGAAATGAAAAGTAAATGTATTATATTGGAGGTACCTACTCACAACTGATGTTTATACTTACGATATGTAATTCCATGTTTTCTTCTTACAGGTTAGTCCATCTCCATACATCGATGACATACTTCTTCCATCTAATTTTTTCTCCTTCTTGAAGGTAAATATTTCATTTGATTTTTTCACCAATATCCGATATTCTGTCTGTCCAGCAATTATAATAAAACATTATAACAAATTGATAAGCGACTGGATAACTATCAATAACGTATATAAAATATATTTATTCTGAATTAAATTTGTAGGACGTCTCAATTGAGTTTGAATAAATCAGTTTCAAACGTCTATTCATTCGGGGCAGTAATTTTGTTTCACAGAATATGTCAATTTCACAGTTTGGGAATTTCAATTCAATATTTTTATTTTCAACTTAATCATTGAATCAGAATACAAATGATTATTTTACATCCAAACAGTTACACATATTACACGTTTCTAACGTTTTCATTTCAATGTATAGTTCGATTAATAATTTGAGTTGAATTATCGAATCCTATATACATGGTAATTCATCGTTGATAGTTCCTTAGACGCTCACGGAAAACAATACATAAATTTGCAGCACTCATTAAAATAAGCAGCAACAACTTTATATTTCAAATGGAACATACTGTTTATACTTCACTGCGCCAGTGCTTTCTGTATATTTTTGTATGATGCTTTTTCATGCTTATTTTAATTTTTATCCCATAAATAATTTAATTTCCTTTTTTTTAGTATAGTTAAAAAAATTGTAATTTTACCGGAATAAACAAAAATGTTGTAAAGTTCATTTTCTCAAATAGAAGGACCTACAAAGTATAATTGAATATTCTGAAGGACAATGAAAATTTTTTCGGAATGATATGTCATAGATATTCTCATACCTTAATAGTAAATTTTCCGAAATAAAAGCAAGTTTTCATAAAAACCGGATTATTTTGGCGTATTCGTATTAGATAGTTATGAATAATGTCATTTTGAAAATTTGATAATTACTGCGTTAATAATAAAAACCTTGCGTGTTTATTAGAGAAATTTAATATGAAGGGAGTTTTGATAAAATGTTTATTATTCATGAACAATATGACGGAATTATTGCAGAATATACAGAAACTTCTATGAAATGTAGTTGTAGTATCCTCATTTACAACGAATGAACAAGAAAATTTTTGGATTCTTACATAATAGTTTCAATTAATATTGGTAAAAACCGAAAGAGGAACTGTAATAACTGAAGCCTGTTACTACAAATGAATACATGATCATAAATTAATATAAGGTCTAAACTGAAAAAAATATATTTCCAATGTGACAAATATCCAATGCAGTAAATCATTTCACAACATTTTGCATGATCTTGCTATAATTTCGTCACATGATCAGTGAATAATATATAATTTCATCAAGATGATGAAATTTTTCAAAATACAACAAAAATTTACTAACCTTTAGTTTAAAATGACTTTCTTCATTAATGCTCAATACCTACCCAAAATAATCTGATTTCTATAGAATTTTGATTGATTTTCTAAAACCTAAAAGAACATGTGATCATTTTTGCGAGATTTTTATTGTTCTTCAGAATATTCAATAATATGTAGGGTATCCCATTTGAAAAAGTGCACTTCACATAAATTTCATTCAAACGGAAGATGTTAATAAACCATCACCAAACCAAATACCAATGCTCAATTAGAGTTATATTTTGAACAAGGAATAAGAAATTCAGTAAATTTTTCGGAAATCATTGAGAATAGGTAGATTTTGTAATTATGTGAAAAGCAGTAGCGCAGCGAAAAATACATTGATGTCTCTTTTGAAATATCAAGGTTGTTACTTTTTGGTTAACTTTTCGGTATAAGCGACAACAATGCAGAAAATAGTCTGCATTGATGGAGCGAAGCCTATTCTCTTATCAACCAAATTCTCAGAATGACACTTGTCTCGTTTTCGTGAACGTCTAAGTAATCATCAACCGTGAATCACACTATATAATGAGTAGTTGCAAATCTATTATTTTCCAGAAGACAAATGTTAATAAATTATAATATCTCTAAGAGTAAATTATTTTTTATAGAAATCAAATAGCGAAGCTATTCACCGTTCAGAAAATTACTACTTCCATGTGGCAACGTTCTGTCTATAGAATAATTTATAATTCACTCAGAAAGAGATGGGAAGCTCCTGCCCACGAAAATTACGGAACGTTGTAATTTAGAACGAAGGCAGAAAGAGTGGTTACTTTTTTCTTGCAACAAAATAAAATCTTGGAGATGTAATTTTGAGTAATTTATAAAGTGCTTGTGTAAATATTGCGGTGTTCCTTGTTTGTACGAAGTCAGCCTAGAAATTGTGCAATATTTCATAGTTATGGTGATGAATTTCCTGTACTTGAAGGGTCCAACTTGCGTTATATTTAACACTTTTCGGAAGTGACGAACTCAATGTAATGCTACTAGCTATCTTTGTTCTTCCTTATTTTTCTTACATATATTATCCCAATACATTCAGATATTTATTGAATCCAAAAATTTTGGATTGGTAACGATTATACTTGATGTTAATCAATAAACATATTAAGACAATGTTTAGCGACAATAATTGCACATCATAAATAATTAGTAATTATTTGCATGGGTCATATACAACACTCAAGTGACCTGCAATAGGAGTCGTCAGTATGTAAACGATAAACTTTACCGCTAGGCTACCGAGACTTCTAGAATTATTGAAAATTAATAACTTTTTCAATTTTGAAGATGGATATTTGAAAGCTTCAGTATGCGCATAAGGAAGTTTTTGTCAAAAGATTTCCAAAAATGGTTTATACATATATATATATATATATATATATATATATATATATATATATATATATATATATATATATATATATATATATATAAACGAAGAAAGGGAATTGTCGGGTATTGCAGTCAGAAACAAAAGAACTCTGGTAAACTCTTTTTTTCAGTTCAAGTTTTTTTCCCTACCACATTTAGGTAGTTCATCTATTCAACTCAAGAACATTTTCAAAAAGTTTCCTAACATAAAACTTTCTTTTAAAAATTGTTTAACAATTAAAAACCTCTTTTCTAAACTGAAGGACAAAGAGAAATTGTTACATAGGTCTTTGTGTTTTTTTTTTTTTTTATTTTTTTTTTTAATTTAGTTTTTTGACCTTGGTTTATCAACCATTCAGTCATCATCATATTGATTTTTCTCAAAATTAATTTATTCACCTTGTGGTCCACTCATTTTAACCATTTAAATTTAAAATTCAGTATTGGTAACTACTCAAATTTGTAATGCTTCGTCAGAGTGTTTTTCCGCAGTTCATCATGAATTTAAATAAGGTTTCGTAAATTCTGATATCGTTAAGACATACTATTCCAATCAAATTAATAGGGCCCTCTTTTATTACTGTATACAAATTATACAACATTATTTTTCTTTCATTATTAAACAGTGGACAATCCAAAAAAATATGTTCTAATGTCTCGATATCTCCACATTCACAAAATGGTGATATTTTTAAACCCATTTTATGCATGTGTTTTGCGTAAATGCCATGTGTAGAACGCAGTCTTCCTATCAATACTATGAATTGACGTTGCTTGTTGAGATCATGAAACCAAGGTTTCTTCAGCGGATTATTTCCAACTACGACTTTATATGATAATCCTTTTTTATCATTTTGAAATATTTGTTTCCATTCATCGTAACATTTGTTTTTAAATCCTTTTGAATATTCATACTTAGGGCATTTAATGTCAGTATTTATGTCTACCATTGATGTTGCTTTCTTGGATAGCATATCTACTACTGTATTACCAGGAATACCTTTGTGTGATCGAATCCAAAGAAAATTGATATTTTTACCAGTATTTTGAAGGCAAAAAAGTTCTCTTCTCAGCTCTATAATCAAATGTGTATTCTTTGATGAAATACTGAAATTTGAAATCCCCTGTAGAACACTTTTCGAGTCAGATATAATGACAATATTCTTATCTTCTATAGTATGGCAGTACTTCAGAGCTTCGATGATAGCAATTAATTCACACGAAAAAATAGAAAATACAGGTATGAGATGTATCATTTTTCATATTCACATTCGGGATCGTATATTGCACAGGCCGATTTCCCTTTTATTATTGAACCATCTGTGTATATTTTTCGACTATTTGAGAATTTTTCTGATAAATATATGAAAAATTCAGCTCTGATTGAATGATTTTCGCATTGGTTGAATGATGCGTCTAGTATAACTTTTATTTTTGGGAATAACGAACTATAGTCGTGTTGAAAGTTCGGATGGATGGAATGCGAATAGATGTCTTTCCAAACGTTTGAATTGTTGGTGAGGTCTTCTACCATTGGAAGACATTTCTTGTTTCTCCAATATGGGAGAGTTAAATTGAAGATTCCTAAATTGAATATATTGTCGTATATTGGACTTTCTTTGCTTCTTAGGTGTACGAGAAATTTATTGGATAGAATTTTTGAACGAATGGATAATGGTAATTCTCCTGATTCCGATAAAAGTATTGATATTGGAGTTGAACGCAACGCACCTAAGCATTGCCTTATACATTTATACTGGAATAGATCCAATTTTTTGAGATTTGATTTAGATGACATTCTATAGAAGTATGATCCATAATCCATGATGGATCTGATAAACGCTCTATAGAATATAAGACATATAGAGGGATGAGCACCCCATTTTGTTCTTCCAATAGATCTAAGTATGTTGAGTCCTTTTTCTGCCTTTTGAAGTATATACGTGATATGATTTTTGAAGTTCAATTTTTCATCTAGATGTATGCCAAGAAATTTTGTATCGTATTTATGGGGAATCTCTATCCCTCCAAGATTTAAAGTAGGAGGAATGTTTAGTTTATGCCGGTGAAAAATCATAACTGAAGATTTTGACGGTGAGATGTCCAGATTTTTGATTTTAGAAATGTCACCATTGAATGAAGACTTACAGATAACTCTGTGCACGCCTCCGCAAATGATTCCGCTGTTGAGTAATATACAAATATCGCGTTCCGCATATTGGATCAATTTAGTTGAGTTAGTTATAGTTTGCTCTAAATTTTGAGGTATAAAGTAAGTATAGAATGGGCGAAAGGATATCCCCTTGGGGAAGACCAAAAGAAGTAGAATACGATTTAGATAGACAACCATGAATTCTCAAGGAATAAATTTCTATTTGAAAATAATTTTATAATGTTTGATACTATTATTGGAGGAATTTGCAATGAGATGAGTCACGTATAAATATATCAATGATAACATTATTGTAAGCTCCTATAATATCTAAGAAACATACTATTGTGACCTGGTCTTCTGTTAATCCAATGTTGATATCAGATAGCAATTTTGCTTTACTTTCTTGGGTTGAAAATCCTCGCCTAAATCCATACTGTGTCTTAGGCATTTTTCTGTGATGTTCTAGCCACCACTCCAATCTTCCTTTAATCATACGTTCATAAATTTTCAGCATGCATGATCGAAGAGATATAGGTCTATAGGAAGATGCTTCAATGGGTGACTTATTTGGTTTCAAGATGGGAATTATTATTATGTTCATCCATTCTTCAGGTAATTCTTCACGTTTCCAAAATCTATTGAATATTTCAAGAAGAGCTTTTTTTCCCTTTGTTGGGAGATAGTAAATCATAGAATAATGGATGTTATCCTCTCCAGGTGCTGAACTATTATGGGATGACAATGCAGTACGCATTTCTTCTAGAGAAAATGGTTCCATTGGAAAGTTTTTCGGATTATATTTATTAGTAGATTTAGGTAACATTATATCCGCCGACTGAGGTGCTAAAGTGTTCAAAAACTCTTCTGCCCATACTTCAAATTTTGCCACAGAGGAAGCTGATTGTGTGTCCTTGACTCTTCTTAACTGTTTGATTTTGTTCCATATATTTTTTATAGTGTTGATTTATTTATATCGTTGCAGAAAGTTTTCCATCCATCTCTGCGTGCTGAGTTAGTTGTTCTTTTCACTAATGCGTCTGATGATTTATACGCTATATAATTTTCTACTGTAGGCTGATTTTTAAATAGATTCAAAGCTGCTTTACGTTTATCAACTGCTCGGGTACAATCTTCATTCCACCAACTTTGCGATTTGAAATTAAATTTAACCAATTTGCCAAATGATTTATTTTGTTCAGTACACTGTTGCATTGTTGCATTTATTATTGATACAAATTCTTCGTATGAGAGGTTGTGGTCACAATTTTCTAGAAATTGGTCGAATATTTCTGCATAATTTTTTCCAATCTACTTTATTCATATTCCATTTTTTTACAACCTAACCTTTGAAATGTATCTACGTTAATATTCTCAATTTTAATACTTATTGGATAGTGATTTGAACCCAGTAGATCATCTATTTTCTCCCAATTGATATTTGCAGCTATCTCTGCAGTAGACATGGTAATATCCACTGCGGTAGCATTTTTGTTCCATCCATTGAAAGTGGTCTTGCTGCCATCATTGTGAATGATTATATTGCCATTTTCTATTGCTTTTAGTAGTTCATTTCCTTTTACGTCATTAAAGGAATTCCCCCAACTAATATGGTGAGCATTGAAATCTCCTCCAATCAAAAATGGCTTTGGTAGGTTTGATATGAATCTGTCCCAGTTAGCAGATTTGATAGAGAGTCTAGGGTTTACATAAATCGATATCAAGCAAGTCTCTGAATTATTTGCACTTTTAACCTTTATAGCAACAGCCATTACCCCATTGGGTATGTATTGTAATTGAATTATGTCAAAAATAATATTATATTTTATAATTATGGCCACTCCTCCTTTACCGTCTGATCTGTCTTCTCTAATAATGTTATAGTTCTTAAAATTATAAACCGAATCCTTTTTAAACCAGGTTTCTGATATCAAAGCAACGTCAATATTCTCTTTGTTTAAAAAGTTTGTAAATACTGATTTATTAGCAACTAGGGATCTAGCGTTCCACTGTATGATATGAAAGTTTTGTAAGCAATTGTTATTTATTTTATTTGGGAAGAAGGTCATATTAATGTCGAATGGGTTCCGTATTAGATATAGAAGATATTATGTCTATTCCGGTGCCAATTTTATTTTGAATGAACTTTTTCAACTCTGTTTGATTTCCGATACTAATTTTTTTTTTGAATTATTTCATTCACAGAATTTATGATAATGTTTATTAACTTTTCTAAATTTATATTATTACATACTTGATCTGATTCATCGACCAAGTTATTACTCAAACATATGCCTCTAGCAGAAGATGTACTAGGAATTGATATGATTTCATTATGCGCTCTTCTAAGTTCTTCATTAATATTGGGTTCGAAATGCGTAATTCTACGTTTCCTAGGGGAAGAGGGGTTTGACGAAGTATTTTTTTCTGAATTTAATCTAACCGCTGAAGCATAACTATTAGTTTCTTTTGTTATAGCTTCTTTATATGAAATGTTTTTAGTCGCCATTATTTTTTTAATGCGTTTTTGTTTTGAGAATTCTGTACACTTAATATTATCGGTGCTCAAGTGATTACCGTGGCAATGAATGCATTTTGGATTTACTTCATCACAGTTTTGGAAATCATGTTCTCCTCCGCATCTTTTACATCTAATCTTACCCTTACATTGTTCAGATATATGACCAAATCTAAGACAATGAAAACATTGTATAACTCTCTGTACATATGGTTCTACCGTACACATAACTCTATATATTGAGATTTTATCAGGCAATTCCTGACCTTTGAATGTAACTAAAATTACAGGGATAGGAACTCTGTCATTAGTAGTTTCATTTTTTTCGTTTCTCGCCCGCTTCAGCATTCTTTTTACTTCTAATACTTTGAAATTACCTGAATAGAACGAATTCAAGAAGTGATCTAGAATTTCTTTCTCTGTTATATCAGTTGCTACATTACGAACTACTCCTACTCTTTTAGTGAGAAACTGAGGGATGTAAGCATTTAAATTTTTCGATTTTATGAATTCTGCATTTATAATTTTATTAGCGCTCATTGCTGTTCGCATTTCTATACAAATGCGATTCCTACCTAGTTTAGAAACACTTACTACATTATCACTGATCATCTTATCATAATTATGCAACATGCGTCCTAAACTCATGGGATGCAGTGATCCAATATTATTGTCTTTACTTTCGATATAAATTTTAAATGGACCTGTATCTGTTAACTCGTACGATGTAACGAAGGGTCGTTTTGAATTTAGCTGAGAATTTAGTGTATTAGATTTAGGTGTACTCGGAGAGAACGTATTCATTAATTGAGAGGCTGTAGAATCTGATGAGTTTTGTGCACTAATATTATTTTGGGATATATCAACTACTTGCGATTGTGAACAAATAGTATTGAACATTTCATTGTTGTATTCATTATTTTCAATATTCTTATTATTAATCAAATTTAATGACTGTGATAAGAGATTAGGCGTTAAATTAATTTGAGATACTGAATTATGGTACTTATCCGATTTTATTCCTCCGGGGTCGGGTGGATCATTGCTATTAAGAGTATTCCAATCCATTTCTTTGTCCGTCATTTCACACTTTTAAAGTCTCGATAAGAAATCAAAACACAGCTGTTTAACACACAACCACTTGTTTCCGAATCTTAACGCGAACTGGTTACATAGGTCAAATGTAGTATACTCCATACCTTGTGGTAATTGTAGTAAGAGATATATTGGACAAACAGGCAGGTTACTTAAGGACCGAATCACTTCGCACAAAAGTGACATCAGAAACAACAAAAAATGTTGTACCCTGGCTAAACACACCATAGAAGCAGATCATAATTTTCTATATGATGAAGTGAGAATATTGGATACTTCAAATAACGTACATAAAAGAGTATTTTTGGAGGTGACCAATATCTTCAAAGACTCGACATCCTTTAATTCAAGGAAGGACATAGAGGGACTGAATGTCATCTATACATATTTGCTACACCTCAATAAACACAATCAATTATCAGAATAATATGCATCAGTATCAAATCTCCCTTTTCCAGAGAGTTCCTTTTGTTTTGTTTTCAAGTCAGTTGGCAATAACACAATAGTTAAATTTCTCCTTGTTGGGTTTTCACGTCAAATGTCAACACTGTCATTCTTTAGTATTGTCAAATTTCAATTTTCGAGTTCATCATTTGTTTTTATTTTTATTTAGCAGACATGTTCTCATTTGAACTGAAGAGATTCAACGAGTTTCTATTTTTATACATGATGTAAATAAGTTATCGTTCATAATGTTGAGTCCTGTCCTTAGCTACCTTTTGTTGATATGTATTTTGTAAAAAGTTGTGTTGATGTGAATGTTGCCGGCTTCTTTTGCAACCTCACTTTTCGTAAGTACTTGATGTTTTATAGCATTTAACTGATTGTAATTTTTCGTTGTCTTTCTTTATACCAGTGTTCCTGATGAAGAGAAAATAAAATATCTCGAAAGCTTGAACTGAAAAAAAGAGTTTACCAGAGTTCTTTTGTTTCTGACTGCAATACCCGACAATTCCCTTTCTTCGTTTCTTAACTTGCCAGTCGAGCTAACCTTCTCTAAAATATATATATATATATATATATATATATATATATATATATATATATATATATATATATATATATATATATATATATATATAAGTGAAACTAGGACATCCATTTGAAACTAATCAAACAAACCTCCTAGCGGAGCTGGTTATAAGAGTTCACGAAACATCGAAATATCTATATCTACCTTAGACGGTACTTGTTAGAAATGTTAATTTAATTATCATAATCGATGGAAATTGATAGACAGACTGTTTCGCCCTTATTGGGGCTCATCAGTATCATCCATCCACCGAAAGTGATAACCAAACTAACATTTCAAACGGTCATACATATTTCTTCTAGTAACTCCATGGCATATAAATATGACACAGCGCCACCAGTCGGAAACAATTGAACCACGTCTTTCAGATAGACGAAAACATTTCGGCAACGGGAACTCGTACGTCCGGACACCCGAAGGTGGCTACTATATCTGCTAGGTAAAGTTGACACATCAAATCGATGTGATTCATCATGTGTTTGATTAGTTTCAAATGAATGTCCTAGTTTCACTTATTAACTACGATACGTGCTGCGTTAACACGGCGAATTCTTACTCACATTTATTTGCGATTGCGTTAAAATTCGGAGCGTTGCTACTTGCGATGTGTAAATGTTGAACCAATAATAAACAATAACAAATACTACATAAAAGATTCATGGCAATTTAAAAAATTCATAGACCAGATCACATTAAAAACAGATGAAAAATTGATATCTCTTGATGTAATAAGTTTATATACTAACATTCCATTAACACTAGCAAAAAATATTATAGAAGAAAAATGGAATAAAATAAAACACCATACTAACATCCCAAGAACAGAATTCATAAAAGCAATAGAACTATGTTTTTCCACTTCATATTTTCAATCTGAAAACAAATATTATGCTCAAATAGATGGCTGCAGCATGGGTGCCCCATTATCCTCTATTATGGCAGAATTAGTCATGGAAGATTTACAGGAAAAAATATTAAAACAATTAAATCATACACCAAGCTTCTTCAAGAGATATGTGGATGACTGTTTAACAAACATCCCAGAATCACAATTTACCGACACATTGAATAAATTCAATAATTACCACCCGAAATTCAAGTTTGCTATTGAAATAGAAGAAAAAAATAAAATAAATTTTCTTGATTTAACACTGATTAGAGAAAATTTAAAAATAAATACAATATGGTATACCAAGCCAACATGGTCAGGTCGCTATTTAAGTTATAATTCAGCATGTGCACTACAACATAAGAAAAGCGTAATCACAGGAATTGCAGATAGGGCTTTAATTTTAACCACACCCAAATATCGAATTGAAACCATAAATAAAGCTAAAAAAATTCTTTCCGAAAACGCATACCCCAGAAATCTTGTAAACAACATTTTTAAACAAAGGACACATAAATTATATAATAACACACAAAACATACCAAAAAATAAAGCTAATAATAAATACATCCCGATACCATATATAAAGAATTTTTCCGAAAATCTTGACAATTATTTAAAAAAATTTAACATTTCAACGGCTCACCAAAACAAAAATAACTTAAAACTCCTATATACAAAACTTAAATCAAAACCTGAAAAAGAAAAAATATCAAACATCATATACAAAATAGATTGCAAAGATTGTGACGGCACATATATAGGCCAAACTACCCAATACATTTCTGAACGAATAAAAGGTCACAAATACCAAAAAAATGTAACTGCGTTGAAAAAACATGAACAAGAATTAAACCACGAATTTGACTTTGAAAACTACCAAATACTAGAAAGAGAAAAGAACTATAAAAAAAGAATAATCCTGGAGATGATAAATATCCAAACACATGACAATGCGATAAACGACAAAACAGACACGAATAGCTAAAGTTTACAAGAATATCATACAACGGTGACGCCATCTATCGAACCTAACACATACCACTCACAACTACAGACAAGCAAGAGAACAAAGACCTGAATTCAAAACAAAAGAAAAAGACTCACAGAACACCAAAATCATAATAAATAAGATAACCTGTTCGGTCAATCAATCTGGAATATAATATTAAAATTTATTAAAGAACATAATTATATATAAGATAGGTAAGAATCTATTATCTTTTAAGCAATGGAGCTGTAATGTTTATATTAATTTGTAGTACAAAGTTGAAGACATTGAAAAAGGTCAAACCAGACCGAAACACGTGTATGTCTAAGAAGTAAACGAAAAATTTTTAATAACAAATACTTTCATCTATATTTCAATAAGCACTAAAAACTGAAGAACAAGAAACCCAAAGAAAGTATTATACAGTGCAAGAAAACCTAACTCAAATATATATATATATATATATATATATATATATATATATATATATATATATATATATATATATATATATATATATATATATATATATATATATATATATATATATATATATATATATATATATATATATATATATATATATATATATATATATATATATATATATAAATATATAATTTTCATTTAACAACTGTTTTAATATATTATACATGTACTTCCGTATTAGGAAAACAATAACAGAAATATAATTATCATATATATCTTTCCTGTAAAAGACTTATTGAATACTGAATAGACTTATTGATATAAGCCGTTAATACACGCCACTTTGATAAAGGAGGGCCATTTTATATTGACAATATTATAAATTAATTTTTCGTAGGAGCTATATTAATCCCAACAACGGACATTTTGAATTTGTTCACACCATCATAGTATATAAAACAAACATCGTAGATTACCCCAACTCAAGAAATATCGACAGCTGTTACGATTTTGTTAGATCTCATGATCCTTTCATTAACAATAGATTATCTGCTGTTTGTGTAGTGAAATAATTGCATTGTTCCAAAAATCATTTTCTATGAGCCATAAGCGTATGGCAATGATACCCTTGTTTTAATGAGGTATACTCCTGTGGGTTACACTAGCATAGTGTTAGGACGCTACTAGGACGAAAAATAGCCCGAATCAACATTGCCGTAGTGTTGTCTAGTAGAATCATATGACAGTGTAATATAGGTTTCTCGGGATATGTGTTCGGCTTGAATCGCTACTTGAAGCATGTGGTATGTTCTGTTATTGGAACGAAGTTCTTTTATACGATTTGTGCTACAAAAAATTTGTTGGTAGAAATCATCATGTAACGAAAAAGCGCTGCATGCGAATTTCTTTATCTCTGTCTGTAGGCATACTCACACAGTATGGAGATTCGTGCAGACGACCTTATATATTAAATTCTCTTTATAACAAACAAAAAATAAAAAAAATTGGTTTTCGGCACGCTGTGACAGATACTGTTGAAATAGGACGTGATTTATGTCGCTGAAATGTGAAGACTTCTGACATTCTCTTTCCCGGCGTCTATGACATTTTGCGAGTAGAACTATAAAAGTTTTAAGTATTTATTTATAGAAAGAATCTAATAATTTATTTTCTGAATCAGACATGAGTTATATTGTCTGTTCAGTGCAATTTAGCTATGCAGACTCGAATTATGGAAAATGCGTGTGTAATACAAACTTGTACATGTGATTCGAGAGTTTATTAATAATTATTTACGTTCATTATATACTGTAAAGAGTATGGAACTTCGTTCAGACCGGGGGTCCGTCGACAGTACACGTTTTTTATGTAATAATACTATTGCCGTATTAGCAAAACCGCAGTTTTGCCGTTATTAATATGAGTAAGGAATAACAGCAGATGTGAAGAACACTACATCTCTATTAGACAGCACTCATGAGTTATAATAGGAGTGAAGGAGTTGTTTTATTTTAAGTGGAGTGATTTACCGTGTTTCTTTTATTTACTATCATAGTTTGAACTAATGCGAAATTCATTGACATAGAACACATAAGTTTCCTTGAAGGCTTATTTGAAAATTATCAAATAACCCAATTTTCTAGTTTTTTTCTGATGAATCTCCGTAAGATCTTCTGTATGTGCCAGGTGAAATTCGATGTTACTGCGTTTTTCGATGAAAAGTCTGGTATTGCCATACTTCTTGTTGCTTTAACGGTAAAATGCTCTTCTGGCGCGTGCTCAGCCTCCCGTATCGATCACCTGTAACTGCACACCTGCACACGCGGCGTAACACAGAACACCCGGCATATGCGTCGGGACGCCTACAGTTCGCTGGAACAGGAAACCGACGGGAAAATGTACTTTTTGCATTCTGCAACAAAGCGAAAGGAAGTAAAAAGAATACGTAACATTTCACCATTTCCAAGTACCTACACGTATTTCGAACTTAATACTGTGAGATAAGTGTGAATTTGTAACCATTTTATAATAGTTTTACTATAAAAGATAGCAATGATTCCTCATTCATCGTTTGCTACTTCGTAATTACGAATAGTTTGATGACGGAAAAACATGTTGCATTTCACTACTTATTTTTATTACCAACAACGTTCCAAACGAAATGAGGTTATGTCCACACAAAATAACAATTCATATTATCATACTATTATTGATGGTTTGAAAGATATTGCCGTTTTCATGTTTCTCTTAAAAATCTATTGATGCACTGTATAAAATCTGTGTAGATTTGTATAAAATTAAAAGGAAGATTATTATCATTTATTCACTTGCTCCTTGTTGAGTATGGCTCTGAAGAGTATACCTTTTCATTAGTGTCAACAAATCACAAGGTTGCTTGAAGTAGTCAGAAATATAGTTTTCTTCCATGTCAATATTTATTATCATTTTAAGTGCTTCTAGCAGAAAACTCTAGTATCACAAAAAATTCATATATTGAAAGAAAATCAATAATTGTGCATAAAATTAATAATTATGAAAAGTTACACTGTTCAAGTGAAAAGCAAGCAAATAGTGAATGCTTTCCTCTACTGAGTGCTATACTTGTTTAATCTTTTGCAATCAAGTAATAATATTTATATTTATTTTGAAATTATATCCTCTATCACCTCATTTCGTCCGCTTTTGGAATACTCTGTATATATATATATATATATATATATATATATATATATATATATATATATATATATATATATATATATATATATATATATATATATATATATATATATATATATATATATATATATACTAGTGTGTCCCTTATATGGGTGAAAAAATTTTTTTTTTAATATCGAAATGCATACCCCCTATTTCTTTTTAAACTACTCAGACTTACTTAAATACAAAATTGCTTCTTCCCACGTCAACGTTAACCCGTGCCGACAGAACTCTGAAGATTTTGAAAAATGCTCTTTTCAACCTTTTCCTTTATATAGCTAAATCAACTGAAATATTCACATTTTTATGATATAAAATATGAGATAAAATTACAGATCAGGCAGGATATTTTCTTCTGAGGGTCTGTTTTTACAGTCTGGGTACAGATTTCTATGCTCCTGAACACAGCGTAGCAAAAATTGCCTTTGCTCTTCCTTTGCAGTGATCAAACCATAAAAATCTTGCATAAGTTTATAGCTCTTTCAGCAGTATTATTAACTGCCCTTAAAGAAAGCACTTTCTTTTTCGTCTCTGAATAGGCAACATTTTCATTCCATGTAGAAACTCTCTCTTTGGAAATTCACTACAATGTTCGTTTTGGTTTGTTCATTAACTTCATCATCAGAGAGTAATAAAACGGCAATTTCTTCTGACAAGTACCAAAGATGTTGACTAAACTTGCTCAGGGCTGCTTTGGAGATAAATTTGTCGAAAGTTTCTTATTCCTTAAGTCACTTCAAAAAGCCAAAAACTTGATTTGGTGCCTTCACCGCCAGACTACATCCAAGCCATGGTTTAACATATAAAACCGCAATGAATAAACATACGTCTTGAAGTGCTGGCTTATCCTTGGCGCTAATTTTGAACTTCGTTTGCAACGAACTTATCTTTGAAGAGTAAATAGCTCTAGTCATCCACCTTGCTTGATCCATCGCTCCAGGAGGTCTAATTTCAATTTTTTTTTCACTTTCTCCTCCTAAGAAAATAATAGATAGTTCAATCAGTTCCCGATAATCGTACGTCCAATGGGTTTTCGCAGTTCTTGATCATAAAATGTCAACAAATCTTCTATTGTTGTATTACAAAAATGTCGTGTGACGATATCGGTATACGTTTCAATGGCAGCAGGATTAATAGTTTCCAGTTGTTTCTAAACTTTTTGAACAGAGGGAGATCAGAGCTACTTGTGACTTGGTGGATTTTTGTTTCGAACACATATTTTGAAACCAGTTCGTAAACGTGATGGCAGCAAGCAAAGAGTAGTAATTACCTGTCTAGTTTTTGTTCCAAAAGTACAGAAGCTCCGTTCAATTGCCCTGTATTGAACGCAATTGTGTCATAGCACATTATTCGTACTTTGTCATCGAGGTTCCAGTCATAAAGTGCGTTCAACGCAGCTTCAGCTTGATCCTGGCCGGAAGACCTCTCCAGTTTGGGCACAGCCAAAAGTTGTTCCTTTTCTCCAAATAAAATCAGAATTGGTAGGCGTTCTTCTTTAGAACTTCTCACGTCAAGTCCAGGTAATAATTTCCCATCCCAGTGAACGGTCACCATTTCAGGCATATTATTTTGAAAATCTGATTTTATAAATTCAGCTCTATTTTTTCGACTCTGTGTGCGAATACGTTGAACAGACGATTTGATCATCGGAAAGTCATCACAGCTTACATCTAGAACTTCTACTATAGCCTGAAGTATATAGACCGAATCCCTTATGTTGAGTTGACATCTATCTAAAACTGCAACTAACTTAGGCGCAATAAAGTCTTTCCTTCCTCTTTTTGTAGTAGTTTTGGAACTTACCATTTGACAGGTGGATGCCAAGGGTTCCTCAAGGCTTTCATTAGAGCTGATAAGTTGATCGTGATGTCTTTGCGTTTGAATAGAATCTTGCGTAGTAACAGATGACGATAAACCTCCGAAACACATTTGCTCACATCTTTTTTTCTCTTCATTTAATTTCCTTTATCTTGCCCTTCTTTCTTTTTTGGCTACACCCGCTAAACACCCTGGACGCCCTGGTTCTCTTTTTTTCTTGTAAAAATATTTTATCTTCTTCAATTTTCATCCGTTTCAAAGCATCAGCGTGTGCTATATCAAATAAATTATCTAAATTGTTCTTAAAGTCCACCTCACGGCGCTTTTGAATATCTTGTATTTTTTTAGAATTTTTTCCACAAGTTTTTTTACACAGTTAGGTATAGCTTGGGTAGGGATTCTAGCTTTTTCCCAAAATATAATACACTCCCGATTGACGAGATATATCTCTTTCATTAACAGTCAATTTAACTTCGCGAATGTTAAAAAAAAGTACTGCAAGAACTTCACGATTAGACGATAAATTTGAGCATGTTATTTGATAATTTACGTTACCAAATGCGAAAACAAATTTTTTATTGCTTCTTAATTCCACTGCCAATCTTTATATGTAAAACAATACTTGTTTATCGCGAGAATAATTGAGAACAAATGACAAATGTCGTGAATACGCTCCGCTACTGCCGCGCAGCATGTATGAACATGATTCGATGCACGGGTTATCGTACTCCAAATAAGGTAAAATTTTATTTCCGAGTGTTTTAGAGGCAAATGAATAAAACTAAGACCTATGCGTTATAAATTTGAAACTTTGAAAAATAAGGGACACCCTAATATATATATATATATATATATATATATATATATATATAAATATATATAATAATATATATAAAAATATATATATATATATATATATATATATATATATATATATATATGTATATATATATATATATATATATATATATATATATATATATACATATACATATACACTGCCAATAAATGCAATAAAACGCAATCCCAGTACTTATTCAAATAGTGTCATACTTATGACATCATTATTTTGGCATGGAGGATTTTCCGGATATTCAAGTTATACTGATTTGTGATAATGCTTTGGAAATTTATTTAAATGGATATCTATCTCTCACTGATATAATCTTTCAAGAAATCTCTGTAGTAAATAACATATTTTTCTTATGTATGAATTATGTGTTTGATCAGATGGGCTCGTTACTACATTAATTAATTTTACCAAGATATGAAAAAAACACAACTATCCTGTCTATACTGTATAGATATTAAGTAGAGTAATTCACAAATATTTAAACTGATGAAACCTGCTTGATGAACCGTTTCCACTCTGAATGGTGTTCCTTGAAATCGAAATTATTGAAATGAGCTTTGAAATGGTAAAATAGTTATTCTCCATGTCCATGCCACAAGATTCGTGACTTTATACACTTTTGACAGATGGGAATCACTTGGCTTTTATATCATAACGATATCATAGGACGTATTGAAAAGTCTGTCAATTTTTTCACGAGTTTTAAAGAACTTGTGATTGTTTTAGCTAAATCAAAGATACCGCAGAGGGGAGAACTAATCCCAAGCATCTTCAAAAGAAGTAGGTAGGGAGTATTTTGATAACGAACTAAATATGCGCATCACGTATAAGGATTGCAGTCAGATCATGCTGTTCTCACTTCAGAGACAAGTCCCTTCTGAGTGCATAAGAGGAAGACTGGGAATTCGGATATATTAGGACGTTTATTGAGAGGTATCTTTATTCTGAAATTTGTGAATATTGTATGTACACCTTAAATTGTGTGTAGTGTATTGCATTATCACGATTTTAGGATGAATATGCTAAGAAATTAGTCTATTCGCATTGAAATAGTTTCGAGTGGCATTTTCATTCATATATATATATATATATATATATATATACATATATATATATATATATATATATATATATTATATATATATATATATATATATATATATATATATATATATATATATATATATATATATATATATATATATATATATATATATATATATATATATATATATATCTGTTATCATTGTTTGTAATATTATTCTGTAATATCATAACGCTTTACATCTCCTGAGGTAAAAAACGATGAAAACTGTAGGTGCTAATATTTCGTAGAAATGTTTCTGAAAAAATTCATTCCGGATAGATAGAAAAATAGCTATTTTATGCTTTTTGTAGCTTGAGTAAGACAAACTTTGTTCAGACAACAGACATAACTTGTATTAATCATATTAAAATTTACCAGAGTTCGATCCTTGAAACTGTTTGAGTTTTTGACCTCTTTATATACACTCTATCTTTAATCACAGATCAACATGAAAATATAAGAGCTCGAGAGGCGATAATCTATACATAAGATAAGGTAATAGTTCTCTTGAATCTAGAGAGTAGATAGTACTTTTGGAAATGTATGGCAATATAGAAAAAAGAGATATGGGAGATTGAATTGATTTTGGATAAACTCATACAAATGATTTCAACTCATTCACACATTCCAAAAGAAAGGATTTATCAAATACACAACGAATAACACTAAACTCACACAAGGAATCAAAGAAGCAAGTTGATTATATTTCACTATTAACTGATAAAATTAGACAATCGATTTGAAACAATCTCCACAATCTTCTCAAAATCTTGAACATAGATCTGAAACTCAGAAGAAAAAACACAACCAACAATACAAATCGATTTTATAAATAATCAAAATCACAAGTGTAACTATGGCAATACCGAAATTGTAGAAAGATAAAAAATTAAAAATAATAAATTTTATAAATATTATCATTAAGATTTTTTCATAATTAGCAAATGTAGAGAGATATCAAGCAATATTGTTCCTTTTTGGTAATAATTCAATATTTTCATTGCTTCAAGATAGAATAGTTCATCCAGCAAACTCACAAACAAACAATCCAACTACTTCAATATCATTCATTCATCTGATCACTATCACTTCAAGTAGCTCTACTTTTGTGTTATAATTAATTCCTTTTCGAAAATAAAAGAGGGTCTGTCATGTAAAAAATGCTCTTTGAAAAGTAAAACGCTCCCAAAAATTAAAAAAAATTTGAAATTTTTATTTCTTTATTCCTGTTTTATCAATGAAAGGGCTACCTGTGAATATTCATTAGAACTTTTTAACAAAATAAAATGTCTTGATTCAAAAATATCTGTTGAATAGAATGAATTAGTGCAAAAGTGTTTTTCCGTAAAAGCAATAGTTTCTTCAGAAAAAATGAAAAACATCATCGTCCATGAACGGATCTTCTGCAAATGGAATTGAAAAATACTAGTAGGTTCAACCAAGTACCATATTAAAATCAAAGTTCAATTTGCAATTTTAATGTTGTAATTGGTCAACAGTTGCACCTTTTAAATCTCCAATGAGAATAATTATACTAACGTTCATTTTTGAAAACGTGTAACCTCTCAAGGTCTGGCCTAAGAGCTTTTTTTTGTACATCCTCTTTAATTTTCAACAAGGAATCACCTCCTCAAAACTTACGCACTCATCTGGAACCATCCTGTATATATATATATATATATATATATATATATATATATATATATATACATATATATATATATATATATATATATATATATATATATATATATATATATATATATTATTGTTTCTATATCTGAAATTTTCAAAAATATTTTTCCACAACAACTCTTATTGGAGATATATAAGATTATATGTTGAACGTTAAAAAGGTCATTGTTATCACGGGCACGTTCTTAGATTCATTGTGATCCTTTTCTGGTTAATTGCAAAGGATTATTTTCAACAATATTACGTAAGCAAAGTAGATCCATGCCGTAACTGAACAATGTATCTAGGTTTGGGAGTTAATATACTCACATTCATTTCTCAACTTTCTCAATTGAATGAATTGAACAAGAGTTATTTTATAGTTCTCTTTCTTTATAGATTATGAACGATTTCAAGTATTTGTGTTTCTAAAGATATTTAGGAATTTCTATAAAGTACCTACATACTTTTTTTCATTGACGGAATGCACTCGAGTATATTGAAT